>NNCF01129389.1:86860-159867 GCA_002313205.1 Laupala kohalensis
TTACACAAAGCTCCACATCTGTGGTTCAATTTATAACAATTTATTACTTTCTTCTTACAATTCACTTATACAAGGCGTCTCATTGATGCATCGCATTTCATAAATCCCCTTCACGATTCACCCTCCCAAAATAACATAACCATCATAGAACCAAATTAATTCAATAACAGAAAATCTCTTTTTGCCATTATGCATTTATTAAATACCAATTATTATGAGGGCTCACGTGACCTGGATTTCCGATGAACACTTTTCACTTTTCAAGCGATTCTACCTCAAAGTTTGTTAAAACTTTTACTATTATACAATAGTTTCTTCTTTAAAGAGTTGAATCATATTCAAATTATTCACTGAACTGAAATTATTTTAAAGCACTAGAAATTAATTATACTACACCGTAATATACACAAATACCCTCTTCTATTTGAATCGTTTTTAAATGCTAGAAAATCAATTATACATTTGTCTCTTAAATAAAAAACAATGAAAGTTATTAATAAAAGTGTTAATATACGTCATTTTAAGAGAGTAATTTAAGCAGGAAAAATTATAATTAAATTTAACGAGTAATTTATTTTGTGCATTTATCAAAGATTCAGTAAAGTCTGTAAATCGTAATATTTTGCCGAATAGTTTAGATTTTACGAGAATTGTCATGAAATAGAGCAGCCTCGGAAGCGAAAATTCGTCCGACGCGGCTCCCGCTTGATGATGGCAGACAGGTTTTGTATTAAATTACCATAGTTATGAATTTGTAAAATTTTCTTATATACATATCTTTTTGAAAACCAGTAAGTAAAAGTATTTTGATTGTAGTATATAGATAGATTGTTTTCCTGAGTAAAAGTAGATTGGTTTAAGAAAAATCCCGAGCAAGTGTAGAAATAAACATACCAGCAACGAATTATGAATGCGAGATGCGTGTAACTGTTCATGTTTAAGATCCAACCGATCGTCCATGTAATGACAGCAGGAAAGAGAAGAACACACACGTATATAAAAAAAATCTCCAGTTGTCCACTATTACATTCGTTCTCCATTCAAATCCTCTCAATCGTTCTCCCTGAAGCAACGAAGTTCTACAAGCACACAATTCTCTCGCGAAAAATAACAAAGGGAAAAAAATTTCCGTAGGGGCAATGTAAACATTTATCAAAGGAAAAACATTCATCGCAATATAGTTGCTAAGAGCACATTTTTCAGAACTCGTAGATGTGGCGTTGTGTTTCTGCATCTGATTCATTTCTCTCCGAACGTTGAAACGTTTTTATTTTTTTTTGAAACATTATATTGTTTTAACGTTGGAACAGCGTTTGGAATATAGATTTTCTTTTTTCAATGAACAATTATGATTATTCTTCCATACTAATATATACACGCGAAAATGTCTCTCTCTTCGTACCTACCTATTCACGACTGAACCACTAAAACTATCGTGATAAAATTTGGTAAGAAGATTGTTCACATGTTCAGGGAGATTTATTTATAAAATTATTAATAAAATATGCTAATTTAAAAATATGTCAAAACAAAGATTTAAAAATGGTTTTGCGATAAAATCTATCTACGGAGTGGTGTATTCCCTTATGCTGTCAAAACGGTTAGAGATAGATGACAGTGATAAGTGGCATTCTTTTTCGCATCAAACAGGCATACAAAAAAGTCCGTGATACTATAAACCTACTTTCAAAGATTCCTATAAATTATCGATAGAGGTTTGATAAATAGACTTGTTAAATACTCTAAGTTAAGAAAGAAATTTAAGTAAAAAAAAATTAATTCTTGTTACATTAAAATCATTCTTTGTTTTGTGCATTTGCAAATATGATAACTGTTTTTAAATCCTATAATTTGGATGAAAAGTTTATATTTAACGGGCTCTGTCGAATGTTACGCATAGCTTCATCGTAAAACATTCAATAGAGCAGTCAAATGTCATGACTTGTAGGTAAGTGGTCAGCGATAATATCACTTTGAGAAGGGGTTTCATTGTGAAAATATACCTTTGCAACCCAATACATTCTAATGTTACAAAGCGAATGGAAAAAATGTATATTTGGTTTATTCCATAGATTCCGCGTCTTTCACATGAACAGTGACATGATGCTGTTCAATGGAAGTCCAGCACATAGTGGGGTTAAATACCCCTAATGCTCCTAAGGGTTTTGTTGTGGACTAGGGTAACAGCATTCTTGCTGCTGGAGGCGAAACTCAAAATGGTTTATACTGTCATGTTTATGAGAAACTAGGAAGTAAAATATTTTCATTTTATAAGAATGATTGATTTTATTTTTCTTGAGTAAAAGGAGTTTGTATTAGGAAATTCAAGGCAACGCTGGGTAATCAGTTACTCTTACTTATAAATTATTATTACTACACTTCCCATTTTATTTTGTGATTCAATATATTTACGGAACAAAAACATTGTCTTAAAAGAAGATAAATCTAAATTTGTTTGATATTTGATTTCTTTCCAGGTTCTATTTTGGTTGTAAGCGTATGACAGATTCTTCTTGTTTTCGCAGGTAAGGCGTCAACGGAGGATGCATTCGAACACTCTAGTTTCATATTTCATTTCCATTTCCGTTTCCATTTTCCTTCTTTTATTAGTTGTTAAGAGTTCTTTCTGCGATACATCAGACGTCATTAGGACCTGAACACTAGTTTCACACGATATAAAAGTTACGAAAAAATTAAAAAAGAGATAAATGGAGAAAACTGCAGAGTACAATTTCAGGGATACATAATTAATTATGATATACATAAAATACAACATGTTAGACAGAAAATTATGAATAAATATACAATTTAATATCGTTATAATATTCAGTACAATTAATTATAACTAGAGAAACATTTCAAATATGAAACACATAAGTGAACAGATACAACAAATTAATTTGTTTAAAACATCCGAAATATAGTTCAATTAAATAATTTTTTTATATTATTTTCAGACTTTTTTTTGGTTTGACTCAATTTATTTAAACACAACGTTTCGTTGTGGACACAATCCTCATCACGTGAATAACAAGTTTTTCATTATAAAAAAAATTATATTTAATTTTTTGTTATGTTTGTTGTCTTTTTTTTGCAATGTAAAACATGTTCTTAACATGATGAGGACTGTGTCCACAGCCGAAACGTTGTGTTTGAAACTGTATTGAAACAAAAAAGGAATCTGAAAACGATGGAAATTGTTTCATTAAATAATTAAGCCGATGAACTATTCTCTATAATAGTTCAACTTAGATTTCTTAGCCAATTAACCCACCCATCAACTCCTGAGCGTTGTTATAATTTTAACGTTGAACCTGGAGAGTGTAATTGGCAATGATTTTAAAATACGCTGGTTTACAGAATATAAGATTTATATCGTTGACCGATTGGAGGAATTACCAATTTTTAATTGCCTCATGGAATTGGGTAGGGAGAGGGAATTATTATGTGAATGTGATAGTTGAAGTGTGGAAGCCAAATGTCAAACTACAGTTTTCATTTATATAAAAGATTGACTTCCGTAACGTAGAATTATATAAAAGATTGAGCCATGCAAATTGAGGACGCCACGTGTATAATGAATGAAACTTCCCATAGAAACTACATATCTGAAATATGAAGAATACCCTCCAGATTTCTGTTAACTGTTTCTCTATTACTCTTTTAGTGACTAGATGCACGTGCCATGATTATTATTTCCTGCGTCAGGACCTGCGGAGCTGAACCGAAATTTACCAAACAGAACTCGTAGAGTGAAGGGAACAGATGATGTTTAAATGTTACTTAGTATTAAGAATTATTTTGGAGGGTTCACTTGTTTGCCATGCATGTAAAGGGGATTTCTTGTAAAGTGCTATGTCTTTTTTTGTCGGAAAAAATAATCATTCAATGTATAGAATCAAGTTCAGGCACATTATTTTCTTCTATGACTTTTTTTAATGGCAAATTTAAAGTGACAAAAGAGTCACATAGTAAAATAATAAGATTAAAGAATGTATTCTTAAAGAACGCTTCATTTTATGGGTTAAAAAAATCAATTTTATTTTGGAACTTATTTATTATTACATTTATTATATTTTGACCACTTCATTTATTTCAAACAAACTGACAGTAAACGTTAAAGAGACAAATAATACAAAGATGAACGGTTTAAGACACTTAATATGACTGAAAATTTGCTTTTGTGATTTTATCGGCTTCAGATAGTTTTACTATATAACAGGAATAATGCATTGCTACCGTGTTACGTTTATTTCTCTAATATAACAACTAAGATTCAGGTGTCGCGCAAAACGAGTTTGTATCTGGTTATGGATGAGGAAATCTTCTATAATATTCCAGCTTTATGTTCTTTCTAATTCACTTTCACTATTTAGCTACACTTATAGATATATTTTACTCGATTTAAAACAAGTTCACCTTCCAATATATTGAGAAAGAGTAATATAATGAAATACTTCATGATAAATTACTTCGCAAATATGATGTATATTTAAATTCAAATCTTTAAAAATATAACAACCGTATTTCGTTATATTTATTTTTTAATCTATAAATCGTTAATTGCTTGAAACAGAGAGCAGAAAATGAGAGAGAAATAAGAACAGGGAGAGTATTGTTAAAATTAAAACTTCATGTATCCATGTGAAACGTTGTCTTCTGGGTTGAAACAACCGTGGTAAAACAAAACGCATTAAATATAATAAGAGATTCAATTTTGGGTTGAAGTTTATATATTTTTCCCTTTATATTCTCATAAAAAATTAGGAATTGTGAAGATTTACCCTAAAATAAACTATTTTCAAAATAATTTTAATGCGTGGAATTGGTTGTTTTTTGTGTAAGAAATAAAAGTAAAGAAAATGTTTATGGTGCGAAATACACTATCACAAACACCAAGTTGAGTGCGATGGCAATCTCCTCTGCACAACTTTAGTTAGTGTTTCAATTGTATGGGTTCTAATAACCTCGATGTTGACGAGCCCTAATGCCTCCCCCCCAAAAAAAAATTGTTTCAATTATTTTTCGATCAGTCGAGGTTAATTTTTATCGATTAAAAATTTGTTCAATTAGGTCAATTCTTTATTATTTTTTTATTTTTATTTGCTCAGTTGATCTACGCCAAGTTGAGTTTAGTTCTGGTAAATCACATGCTCATATGTTTCTAAGGGCTCACACAAACGTATTTAATATTTCAATTATTATTCGATTATCCGAGGTCAATTTTTATCGAATTTTTGTACAATTATGTCAATAATTTTTATTTAATGTAAGAATTGTATCAAATTCTGTAATTTGCGAACAATTCAATATAAATGTATATTGCACGGGAGTATTTGCGTGGGAGTTTTTCCCCTGCAACCAGGCAAAACGCTGCAGCTACTAGTTTCTATGTCACTTCTGCTGCATTCGCTGTCGAATCAAAAGCGTGCCATAATGGCGTCCGTTACAAGCATTGTGTGAGGTGAAACCTACTCCAGCAGCCATATAATGCGATCATCTGGAACTGTCGTTGAACGTGACTTTACTTTGAACATGGAAACAGTGTGATCACATAAACTTTGAATGATTTTGATGGATCCGCAACCGGGCTGCAAACTGCATTTTCCAACCGCCATGAGACCGCTGTTCGCCGACTGACCGCAAATGCTACAAAGACCGTAACAATGAGCTCACATACCTTCCACTGGCCAGAAAAAAATCTAACAAACAGTATGTTTTTTCAGGATTAACTCAATATTCATTGATGAATTCAATAAAGTTTCTTTGAACTTTGTTGTATGAAATCATATCTCTCTTAACTTTGATTTAATGTCATGTGTTTTGCACTAAGTTTTAGAATGAGATATTTTACGAGTATGTCCATTCGTTTCTTGTGTGTTTAGGTTACATTTTTGGTGGGATTATTAGGGAACCTGTTTTGTGTCATTTCTGTGTAAACTGCTTAATATTTGTATGTACATTGATTCATTATTTGTTGTGATATGAAATCATGGTAATCCATGTGGTCCTCCAATTACAAAAAATCTTTTAATTTATTAAAATCAAGATACCATCCACTCCCATAGCTTCCAGTGTTTTTGGGATACGGTTCATATTCCAAATGGTATTTTTACAATTAAGTAGTATGGTTTACGGGATATGAACAATAGAAAGTGATTGTTTTTTACGTATTGTGGAAATATTTTGAGCTTATCAACTATGACTTTCCAAACTGCATGATAATTAAGCAAAATATATAACGGAAATCTTGAAAATGAAGCGACACTACTGTCTTCTATAAAATAACAAGTTTTAAAGCTAATGGAAATAGGAAAGATTACACAGAAATGTCACTCACAAATTGGACGAAACAGTTTCGATGTCCCGCCCTTCTCAGTGACGTAGAAAAAAAATCATTTAATTTAAAGGAAATTAAAAATTTTACGTGACTGAGAAGGGCGGGACATCGAAACTGTTTCGTACAATATTTTAGTGACTTTTATGTGTTTTCTTTTCTTTCATAAAAGTGTCTTTGTTCTGACTGACTGACTCATTCATCAGCGCAGGGCGAAAACTATTAGAGTTAGGAACATGAAATTTAGGAGGAATTTTGATTTTGTATTTTATACTCACTATAAGAACGGTCTTTTTAAAGCTATGGTTTTAAATGGTTGAAATTGTGTAAAGTAGATATTTTGAATTTTCAGTATTTATACTATATCTCCCAATTAATTGTGATATAATCTACTGTTTCGTATGTGAACATTGCTAATTATAATACTTAGAAACGAGTCGTTTGGTTTTTTAATACTTCATTTTCTATTGGTGCAAAGAGTTAGAAATATTTTCATGGTTCTATCGTTCCCGCGAACGGTATGAACGGTATGATTTTCGCTATACCTCATGATGTTGCTCTATACCTCATTGTAATTTCATCTCGAAGTTGTATATCAATGTTCATAAATTAAATACCTAAAAACCAATTTCTGTGCCTTTCCTTATATCTTCTTTTAAAATGACAGAAAAGGGGTGTACACAATTGGTGTATAGTCCTTACTTACTGACACATAAACCAATGCAAACAGAAAAAAAATACAGATAATAATAAAATATAATTATATTTCAAATTTTTTAAAATAATATGAAGCATTTAATGTTAGATGATTGTTGTTTGACTGTCATAATTAATTTATAGTTTGCTAAAAAGTCGGCTCATTTTTATTTAATTTCGTCTCTTTCATTCAAATTCATTTTTTCTTTAAAATTAAAATGATTGGATTTCTAAAATATTCTCTTTTCAACTCATGGTTCAAGTTTAAGTCAACAAAGAGGCTCTTGCTGGAGACGATCACTTGAATCCCATGACCTAGGTCAATAGGAGAGGTAATGAAAACGAAATTAGTAATGGTACTCGTGGAATTGCATATGTAACATCAGTGGTGACAATAGTTCATTCATTAATAGTGACAGCAGAGAATGGTTGTTAACGTAGAGTAAGTGGCGATAGATAGATTGGGGCGGTAATAACGCTGGTGGTGCTGCGCAGAGGTGGCGAACCGGGGTCGGTGCGGCTTCGACAAGTCATGATTNATATATATATATATATATATATATATATATACACTTACATACATACATACATACATACATGAACATGCAGTTCCAGAAAGAGGAGCAGGATAAAGATAACAGAGACCATTAAAAAGAAAAGAAGAGGAAATATATCCACATATCCACATAATGACTAAGTTGAAGATGTGGATAACATTAAACGTTTTCTTTAATTTACCAATTGATATGGGGAAATAAATAGATTAATTGTTTAAAAATGCTACGTCACGCTGGCATCGTGCTCCCGACGCCTCGACGAAGATTTCGTTTCTGGCATCACGCTCCCGACGACTCAACGAAGATTTCGAGGTGTGGTATCTTCCCACATTTGTTCTGCTCCTCACCTCTCTCCCTCTACCTCCCTACAACTCCACCCTCTCCATTTCAGCCGCTCCATTTGTCATCAAAGGCCACATTCGAAAGCTTTATACCGAAATTCCCTTCTCTCTTTCTATCTGTCTGTGCTACATCTTTTCTAGCTTACTGTTCTCGCGGGTACATTCCGTTAGGTCTCTTCCCTTCATCCCCTCTTGCCCACACACAGACGGTAATGACGTTCCGGGTGCTGGAGGCTAAGTCCGCGTGTAATTGAGGTAGGGGAACGTAGGGATTGGGATGGTGGGTGGGAGCTTCGGACCCAAGACCCAGAGGACACAGTCAGGGAGATAAATGGAAGACACTGTTCGTGTCAACGCATCAGTTTCAATTTGCACTCGCGTCAAGGATGAATGTTATAAACAGAGACGGATCAAGTTATGCGATACTACTCTTTTTGTATATAAAGAGATTTACAGAACATGAAAACTACAAGAAATTTTAAATAAACTTAGAGATATGATTAGTTGTTTTCGTCTTCATCAGTCGACAACAGATGAATTTTCTCTTTTCTTCATACATTTGACCGTTAGATAAGATGGTTAATTTAGAGAGATATTACGGTAAAAATCGTAACTTTAAACAGATAAATGCTGTAAGTGTAATCTTAGATGCCTTTAACAACCTAATATATATCATTTCTCGTATTTAAAGAAAATACCATATTGTGAGGAAGGAGACAAGCAAATAAATATAAAGTATTATTGGAATATTAATTAATTCAGAATAACTGCAATGGTGATACGGTGTATCGATAGAAAAAGGAACCAGTGCGATGACATATTCTACTCGTCTTTCATTAGTTGTTCTTGATGCCATCAATATACTGTTTTACGTTTAAAATGCAAACAAGTTCTAAATTCGTTGGCTGTTCGGTTAGTTAGTTCAACCTAGCAGAAAATGTCAGTGTTTAATCGAAACTATTTTCCCCACAATAGTTTTTGACAGAAAAAGCGATGTAATCAAGGGTTCTCTGTAATGAAATTACCGGTATACACGTTTTATTGTTTTTTTGACTTGAATTGTTTGATTTTTTACCATTGTACACATTTAAAATTACGTCACATTAAGTCACAAGAGGTACTTTAAACTAAACGACTACCGTGAAATTTCAGTATATGTGACAAATAATCATTCAAATATGGAATGACAAGTATGAAATTTTAATTAATATGTAAATTCCTCATTGAATCTATCATTTATAGATTTTATAGACTTTTTAGATTTTATATGAATTTGGTGGTAGTAAATTGCCTCACTAAATTATTGAAATTACATATTTCATTATTTATTGAAATGAAATGTTTATTAAAGAATGACATTGCGAACTACGTAGGTATTCAACATATTATACTAAATTAGATGTTTTAGATGCTAAAGCATTTTATTCTCAAAACCAAATCAGTACATTTTCTAAACACTCATTATATAACACAAGGTTAAAGACAAAATACGACATTACTGATAAACAAGTTTCTGTATTGCATATAATAATTTCAACATCCTCTCATTTTGAATTTGAGAAGCGACCAGTAAAGAAGACATTGCACTTTATTGCAGTCACATTAGATGTTACGTCGAATCAATAAACACATTTGAAATGTCGTTACAATATGTTACATGTCAGCTACAATAAAACTTAAGTGAACACAAATAAAAAACTTGATTAAACATTATTACTAAAATGACACAACGTTTCATCTCTAGAGAGACATATTCAGATGTTCAGTTATAAAGTTAAAACATGAAGTCATGTTCAACAAATGACCGAAGGCATATCTTACACGAATGACAGATATTCCTCCGCTATTAATGACAAAAACCTTAAATTCATTGGTGAATTTGGAATTCGATGTTTTAAAATTTCCATCCATTTTTTCCTATCTCAATGCTTAGCGATCTTCAGAAAAAGTGGTATGACTTACCTTCCAATATGTACATCTTCGAAACTTCCACACATTAGCCATGTTACTAGTCTCCATTCTTATCAATTTGTTTTATTATTTTCCTGATTTCCTTAAAAAGTTATTAAATTTTTCGTAAAATTTTCATCTGATTTTGCAATTTTAGCGCTTAACTATTTTTAATAGAAATTAATATTCTGTGATTGTCCCCTAAAATATTGTATTAACAATATAACGTATTGTGAACAATCAAGTTGCTTTATTTAAAAATTGTGAGTTTTCGCCGACTTAGATGGCATCACCATACTGTTTCAAACCGAGGCGATTGTAACGCTTTTACATTTATACATGAACATTTATATGTTATTTATTCCATAAAAACAAAGTTTAATATATAAACATTATAGTCAAATCGCATAGGTTTGCTGCAACCAGAAGATACGTTGGCGTAAAACTTGGGTTTTGAAAATAATAAAATAATTTGTTTGTACACTATACATGTATGTTAATTTATTAATCGGAAAGAAACATTTCTCCATTTTATATTTATGTATTTATCGCACGAAATCCACACATGTAACAATCTCCAACTATTACTTTCCTCTCAATTTCTCCCTCACCATCCCAACCGCAGTCTCTTTCTCCCTCCTCCTCCTCCTCTTCCTGTCGTCACATTCTTCCTCACTCGTCAAATGCACCCATCGCGTGGAGAAGCGCATCGCGACGCAACGCGACGCGGGACCGCGCGAATTCGATATCAGACCGCCTATCGATTCTCTATAAACAGTTCACGCCAGCAGCGGCCCAAGCGACGGATGCACAAGCAACGGAGGAAGGAGATGACGAAGGATGTGGTCGTGCAAGAAGGCGAGATGACGATAGTGGTTCAGTTTGGGAGTGGAGGATATGGTACCCCCCCCCCCCCCAAAGAAAGAAAAGAAAAAGGAAACTGAACAAAAAGGGAGGAAAGAAGAAAATTGTCCTTAAAGGATCTTATACAAGAAGAGAGATGTCACGACGAAAAATTTTGCAACAAAGATACATTCATACGAAAAGGTTCAATGGATGCCGCAGTTAAAGATACGCAAAAGGATGAAATTTGAAGAAAAAAAGTATTTGTAATAGAGTAAATTATAATTATCAACAATTTAAAAATACTAATAATATTATTTAAAAAGATAATTATTTGGAAACATTAAATGATCTTTAACAACGAGAATACTATTCACTAAATAAAAGTAAAATATTTTTGTCATTTACATCTCTGAAGTTTCAATATCTCAAAAATGTTAAACCTTTGTCTCCCATTGTGCCAATATATTTCTATAGAACGTTTGTAGAACCAGCTTTATTAACTGTATTACTCTTAGCCATCTTCCTATTATGACAAACTGACCAAATTTATATGTATTCACGCGTTGATATTTTGTTTAAAGAACATTTAGATGTACACAAAGTTGAAATATGCAAGAACGTCTAGTATTTATTGAAATATTTGCCTTTGAGCATCCGTACAGCGTTCTGCTGGAGCGTTAACTGAGCAAATATAGAGTTCAGTGGACGTCTGAAGAGCGTCTACCGCGACCCCACCGGTGGCTCAAGTGTGAGTGTTGTCACTCATCACCAAGTCATCCCGGGTGCGATTCCCGATGGGGGCCGAAAATTTGTAACTTTTCACATTAATGTCTCAGTGACTACTGAAAAGCATACCTCCGTTCTATTCACCTCGTACCAGTATCAATAACTCTAACAATTACTAACTGCTTCTACTAACACCTCCACGTCGGCCAAGTTGTTGGTAAACCCAACTAACCGGCCCACCTACTAACAATGGTCTACCACACAATTCCTAACTCCTATCGCTCCATGTAGATAAGTTTTAATAGCACTCTACATTTCCCATTTACAAATACAACAATATAGAAGAGCGTCCAGTAAGCGTAATATCGTACATTAAAAACTTCCCATGAGCACGTGCACAGCGGTTGAACCGCATTCCATAGAGCACTTAATACACTCTACACCACCTAATTATAACTAATTTAAACAGCTCAAAGAAGGAACTCCTGGGAAAATACTGCCACAAACCACACTACTACAGTAGACCAAGAGGAATACTTAAGGTAGATTGCTAAGAACCATGTCAAAGCGCGTATCCGCAAGACTTTACGACTAGTTTTAAACCGGATTTTATGAAAACTCCTTTCAAAATCTAGATAATGTAAGTAGATTCAGAATATTTATTCCAGGGAAATGGTTTACGAACACACGTGATGCATGGTTTTCTAGTCATTTAGTTTATTGAAACTATCGTGAGCTTATATGTAAGCGTGAGTTTAGATTTGACTAAACAATCTGGCACTTGCAAGTAAGTTACAATTATGACACCTGGAAGTGAAGAAAAATTATTTAGCAAGGTGAAGTCCTTGCTGAAGTAGCAATCAGTGAATGTTGCATTCATGCAACTTTTATTGTATATTAGTCTTCTGTATTGATGTACGATGCGGAGTTGAACGGTAGGTTAACCTCGGGCAGAGCAGAGGTTCAAGCCCAATGTGGGGAGAAGCAGCCGTGCCGGGAATAACTTGTGTTTCGGGACTCCGTGTCTGCGGATACCATGGGTAAGCCTTGGTGAGTGATGCCTCCCGCTTGAGGTGATGGGTTTTTAACCCTTCCATCGCCTCTTTATGACAACTTAGCAAGGTATTTCGGATTTGATGGGTTACGGTATATTAGTCTCTAAGTTTGGGATTCGATTCTCGAGCACTGCCTAAGTACTGTAGATGCAAGTCGATTATATGCATTTTACACAGAAATTATGAGTCTTTTATGAAACAGGTTAATTGGGTATTCTTTATGGAGGGAGGTAAATTGTATGACTCCCGCGAAAAATAGTTAGTTGCATACAACTATGAAAAAAAGTCGTCTGAGTTTTATTACATAAACTTGTTGTACTGTATCTTATAAATACATTAATGTATGATTGGAAGGAGAGAGTTTTCATCCAAGTACTTGCTGTTCTTCTCATCCGTCCCCCCTCCCTCCTCGAGGACGCGCCATCCTTTTAACTCACGTGCCACCACTCTGTACGTGTGATTGGACGACAGTCGGTCCACGTTACCCTGCTGTAAGCATATCATCTCTCTTATTATCCTTCTCAAGTCATAGATTTATCCTAGATTTTCAGCGGATCCTTGCATAATTAGTTCAACGTTCGGAAGGAGTCTCTGATGAGGTGTTGCGAATGACCTAGCGTTAGGTGAGCGTGCGAGGAGCTACACGCTGCGCGCAGATGGAGAGGTTCGTCATTGCTCTGAAACTAAGCGTCTCACACAGATTATCTGGGATGCCGAAAACTGAGTTAACGATGTACGGGTGCACAATTTTTTAAAAATCATTCTCACAATCGCTAACTACGGCATTGTTAGGGCCTAAAGATCATCGATATTTGTTCGAAAGCGTTGTCACTTAAAAGGAAAATAAAAAGTGAAAAGAAAATGTTAAAAAATTGAATTATGGAGTACGTTGGTTCTTGTAACATGGTGTAATTTAGTTTAATTTTAATACAAAAATAAATAACATAAGAAATACTGATCAAGTACGTTCCTTGGCTTCTTTTCCAGCACATTGAATATATTTACTGATTTATATTATTAAAAAAATGTGAAAATAATTTTCTACTGCTGCATTCAATAAATACTGAATTATTTATTTTTATACTCCAATGAGTCCGGAGACTTTTGAAGGACTTTTATAATTTAGTAAATTTATCTGAATGCGTATTTCAGAGGGTGCTACGAGGAGATACAACCTAATTAATATTTGAATTTGGAACAAATCAAGACTTTAATGTACTAAGATGAGGATAACTGCGAGGTTCAAAAAATTTAATCCAAACTACGAAGATGATTCCAAAAAGAAGTAAAACAAGTTACCTACAAACAATCTACCAAATCTTAATCCACGTATATTAGTACTATTATATTAATTTATATTGATTAAAGTAACATTTTTTTGCAAAGGCAAGAGGTTCAAGTCATAAACGATAGTCTTTCATCTCACCGCATTTGGAGGGAACAGTGTTCGGAGAGGGGTGAATAATGAGTTGGACAGGGGGAGCTTAAAACATCAGCCAGTCTCGTTGAGAGATGTTAAAATCTGCGCTCTCCCACACATAAAAAACTGCTCTCCCGCACACAACACAAAAAACTGCGAATACTCTATCACTGTCAATAACACCGTGAAACAGTTGACCAAAACTGGAGCCAAAAGTATACAATGGAACAGAAAGTTTGTAGACACATTTAAGTGTAAGTTATTCAAATTTATCTGCGAAAGATAAGTCCTGTATCCTTTGCACTATCTAGTATTGGTATAGAAAATTGTTCTTATCCAAACGCTACAGGAAGTGGCTGAAGTTTTAGTTTGAATGCTGAAATCATTTTTGAGTTTATTTTATGTTTAACAGCAGTAAATATTTGTTTGTATTGTAAAATGTTCTAGTTTTCTATATGACCAATATTACTTGTAAAATGTGGTTAGTTAATATCCAAAATAATAATATTTTTGTTAACATATTTTGGAAATATTTTCATTTACTCAAGTAATAAAACTCGACTTGTAAGAGCACACGAAATGTGGACTCATCTGATACTTCACGTATTTCTTGAATATCATGAAATTTAATGGTTACGACAAATCTTAAGTTTCATAGCGACGTTGAGAATAGAGAACTTTGTAAAAGTAATGCTGCTTAGCAACTAATATCAACAATATTGAAGGAGAAAGGTTGACTTACATAAAATTGCATAACTTCTCCAAATATGTTTAATTGTGTGGTACTAATGAAAAACCTAAAGAAAAATCATGGTAAGTGTGCTTATATGAATTTGTTGATATCAATTGTGAAATTATATTAAAATATACATGTCTTAATTTTTATTAAGACATAATGGTCTTGTTTCACAACATACTTAGGGCGCGCGTAATATTTTAGAGTGGTGCTTGTCATGATGTTGCTTCGGGGTGCAGTAATGATAAATACTCTAATACCTTTGAACCCTTTGATGGAAAATCCAAGAGATGATCGCTTGCTTACATCCGAAGAGTAAATTAGTTTATGTACTCCACGTGGTCAAAAGCAGTCCTTAACTGCTTTTTGATATTTTATATTGTTTAAGTTTGTTTACTTCTTCAAGAAGAAAATCCATGTATTAATTTTGGTTCATTTACTAAAAGCCTAGTTGTTTGATAAAAAATAAGGGTGTTGTTGAGGTAGCATATACCATCTCCCTTTTATACCAGTAAATTAATTTGAATTGTAATTTTAGATTATTTCGAATTTTAAAAAATATAATCATTCTATACACATTACAAAACCGACAAATTTTATGTCAACACAATACTCTCATGTTACCACTTTTTCTAAGATATGGAATGGTGCAAAATGTTTGAAATTTCCAAGATATCTTGAATTCCCTGATTTTCTCTTCAATATGTGCGAGTAAATCTGTCATGAGGTATGTAAGATTCATTTAACCCAATACTTCAATATACGTTCAAAAACTTATTTGTGAAATTTATTATCCATCTCTTAACGCTTTGGATGAAGCATGAGTTTTATATTCCAATAGTTTTACTTTTTATCGTAGTTTTACACACATTTTCAAATATGAAACGAAAATTGGAGCAAACTTGTTTCACTTCGTTCACTTTGTAGAAGCTAGAAATTATCAGAAATGTTTTTAGCATGTTATTATTGAAAACGCCAGAAATAATATTCTTTCTAGACATGTATTATTGAATGAGCATTGAGGCATTTTTACATTCAGTGCCTTCAAATTGCAAAGTATCCAACAGATGGATAAAATTTTCTTTCTGTCCGATGGATCCGCAATTATCTCTATCCCGTTTTTATCATTTCTTTCAAATGATGATTACTGCTCGCTTATCTGTGTCACCGAAACTTCTTATCTCATTTCAATTCGCAGTAAATGGTTATTTTGATGTTACAGTGAATTTTCAATGGGTCGTCAAATAATGAAATCAACGCTTGAAATAAAGAGAAAAGAGAAAATTGCTTTAGGGAACTTTCCTATCAAGTGTCACTTAAAATCTGGAACCATTTTCGTGATTACTACACATTCCTTTCAGAAAAGTAAAACCAATACATTGGAAGAATCGACAGTCGATACTCAATAGACCGATACGTGAATGTACGGGACCACCAAGGGAACTTTAAAATAATATCGACACTATTGTGCTCTTAAAAATATTATGTAACCAATAAATTACTTCATGTTTTAAACGGTTATAGGAAAATTAAAACATTCAAACTATTGAACATAGCTGTTCAATAGTTATATTGTCAAATAATGTCCTTAAATGGAGAGAATTAAACGTCGGTTCAGCATTGGTGATTTTCCTTCTTAGTTGTTTTTAAAGCGAACTACCCAAGAATTGTATATTAGTATTAAATCGTTGTAAAGAGATATATAATTTAACATTTATGTATATAATTCGTAAATATTAAATAGGATAATTTATGACAAACGTATATGAAATATTTATAAATTGAAACAATTAAACACAATTACGGTGTAAATATTTTTAATGAAACCAGTTAGTTGAAATGCAACCTCCTGGGAATGCAATTTTCTCCGTAAGATCTCATAGTGTCTCATGAAATTGTGGAGGTAATTAAAATGTAATATATGTTTCGCCTTGTAATTTAATTACCTCAAGGTAAATTATCTCATGCTTAATTATCTCAAATTAAATTATTTCAAATTTGAATTTAATTATATTGTCCAGACTGACTGAAGAAAAAATGTTCTATCCATCTTTCATTGGAACTGCAAACAGAAGTCAAATATTTCGTTATAAGTATCGTAAACTTGATCGAAAGGTGCAGAAATCAGAATGAGTTTTCCAAGAAACCAACTGATAAGAGTTTCAGGAAAAAATAAAACTAAACAATTCACGTAAGAAACAGCAAACAAAATCGTTAATTACATCAAATATATCGGATTTTTATCATCTATTTGACTTGCACTTTTTTTACTGAAACATTAGATGTACTGTATATAAAATTTTCCATAAAATTATCTATTCAGGAATAACTAGATAATAATAGCCCTGAATTAATATACTTAAAAAACAAGCAATTTGCTTTTGACTTGCTGGCCCAAACGTTCATGAGAGTGTAAATCATACTATCATTAAGAAAATGGTGCTTATTGCTTGATTGAGAAATGTATTCCAATGTTACTGGAAACGTAAAAAATCCATTTTTTAAAATAATTGTCTCAGAGAATGTTTCATTTTACTAATACTATATTTTCTTCGGAATAATTTTATATTCCCCTTGAAATTTAATGTATTTTCATTTTATTACCATTTCTTCTCTACATTACTGTTATTCCATACTAACTGCAAGTACTGAAGTAATGAATGTACGTAAAATTATGGGAGCAAATATCTTTATAGCAATTTAGGACATATTATTTCAATTTTCGTGCTTTTTTGGGATGAAAATATATTTTCGAGCACAATTTAACGATTCCTTTTTCTCCTGCAAACTTTATTTTCTACATTTGTTAAAGACTTCTTTGGGGAGAAATTAAAGTACTTTTTTCTCTTCGCCACGTACCTTTACTAATATTTTTATAAATGATTTTTAATGTACTTGAAAATGTGATCAACGAGAAAACGTCGCCCCATTATTTCGTGGGTATCATCTACGTTTTGGAACAAACAGGAACTCAATCTGGTGCGCTTATTGTATTCGCCTAAGCGGTCGGGGACAGACTGCATCGACACAGCAAGCAGCACTACAACGGAGTCCCTTTTCTCCGTCCGTCGCTCGCGACGCTTGCTCGCTTGGTCCACTTGAGCTGGCAGCGGCGCGTCGCATATTCAGGGCACGGCCCGATGTATGTACATCCGTAATCTGCTTACCCTGTCCGTCGCTGGCTGCTGTGCTCTCGCGCGCCTAAGTTGGCTTCGCAGAACCGCCACCCTCCGACGCCTCCACCATCCTAACAACACCATGCCACCACGTCACTGGCTCTGCACGGGTTTCTGTCCTCAATAGCAGCGTCCTCGTAACGACGCCGGTAACTCCCTCCCTCATCACTCGCCGTCGTCCTCATCTTTGTCTTTCACAAATCTCACTCGAGATAGAAGACGGCGATCGCATTCACCTCGTTTCTGCATCCTCATCACCCTCCAATATCCTCTCCACAATCTACATGAGGTCAGTGGCTCCACGGCCACCGCAATTCCAATAAGCGCCAATTCCGCCTGCACACTACCTCCCCCACCATCATCTGTCACTAGCGCCGCGCCCGCGCTGCCACAGCCACAGCCACAGCCACATGGGTCCAAGGGTCGTGTTTCGCATCTAGTCTCCGCCCTTCCTGTCCTTCCAGAATTCGCACTCTCGTGTGGTTGACACCAAGTGCGAAACGGGTGCATGTGCATGTGCCAGAAGAATCGACAGCTTTCCATATCGATTTAGATCTTTTGTTTCATTTCTTCATTGTTCATTGTATATTTAAACGTTTTTGCTTACGTGGAATCGCAATAATGTAATGTTACAGTCGTATGTGTTTTCTTGTTTATTATTAAAAAAAGAGTATAAATACAGGAATATGCAAATTCTGTTGTAATGGTCGAACATACTTGTATGTATCGGAACTGGAGCGTATCACAAGATATGAAAATTTGGGGCACGTTTCTGGAAAGTTGTCTAGTATTTTTATGATAGTGAGATTTAAAAATAAAAGTATCGAATCTTCTGGAGAATTAAGAAACTGATATTTTATCTCCCGAAGAAAATAAATGGCTGTAATTTTGTTTATATCTAAGAATTATACTTGTATGTTTTCTTGGTACATACAATTGACTACATCATGTTTTAATTGTTTGTTATCGCTACTAATCGGTTGTGTACTGAAATATGACATTTTTAAAAATCTCCAAAGATATATCACTAAATAAAAAATGTTTGGAAACACAATAAAGTAAAATAAACAAAAGGTAAACTGGGTAAAAGCGTTGACACAAAATGAATGCTCTCATTTCCCCCATCCTTGTCCTAAACCTTCCTCCCATCCCCGGGAACACATTCTCCCCTCGTCATCCCTTTGCCACCACGACCGCACCCCCATAGCTCGGTCCACGAAGACGAAACGTACGATCCGCGATCCGTCTTCAGCAGGAAATAAAAACGTTTAAAGGCCGGGAAAGCGATGCATTATTCTACAGTGATTCTTCTCCAAGCGATAAATTCAAGGCGCGGAAATAAAGTTATGAGGGACGCGCCCGCCACCAGAGCGAGTCGACGAGGGTGGTGGCAGTGTGACACGGGGCAGGTAGAAACAGCATAGGAGACGAAAGAGGGAAGTAGAAGAGTAAGGTTAGCGAAAGATGGTACCAGTCGAGATTCATAACGAGAGATGGAGGATGTGGAAGAGGCAAGGGATCGTTTCCGAGAAGTGGGATTAAAGTGGGATGCAGAAGGGACGCGGAGAGAATTTGAGGAGAAAGGTTTGATTAGGCATGGTAGAGAGTGGTGAAATATTTGGGAGAGCGTGGTAGGATGTGCGTCGAAATGAAATGATATTTCTAGAAATGACAAAAGACCATGGTGGTGACATCACGTCCAGACAGGGAAGACGTAGTGAATCCTGCATAATTGATGATCAAGGGAATACAAGGAAGAAGAAAAATACTAAGGCAAATGAAATATGTTACTTTTTGTATTGTAAATGTACACATAACTGACACTACTTTTCTTCTTTGGTTAGGAATCTGACCGAAGAGCAACTGAAATCAAGAATTCAGTACCTCATTGATTTCTGAGAAGCTATGAATGCGTAGCTTTGTTTGCTGAACTGCAAAATTTGAATAATATCAGAATTTTGTATTGAATAAATATCCGAATAACCGAGATAATTGCTTGCGTGACGAAAGTGTATTAAAAAATTGGCGAAACCACTTTAATTAATCGTAAAAAATGTTAAATTTAGGTGTCATTTGTATTTCCGAGCCCTGTGCATGTGATATGAGTATATTTTGCTCGCGGGACATACCACAATTTTATATTTATATGTAAAATAAATAAAATACTGTTAAACGTAAAATAAATAAAGTATTAAATTTTGTAAAATCGAATAAACTTTGAATAAATGTATGAAACGAGAATTTTACGTATTTTTCGGGTCTATGTTTTCGTTTCCGGAATATACATCTTCTTTTTACATTTCAAGACGTAATAATTGAACTTATTTGGATTCCAGTCATATAAATTATCAATATGAAATAACAATGAAATAAGACATAAGTACTTATTACTAGGAAGACAGTTATAGAAATTGAGAGTTTTTAATTCAAAAGTGTACAAATGATAAAAAAAACATGAACAAATGTAGCTAGTAGGAACGAAGAATTGTATAAATAAACAGTTTCTCCCTCATTAGTCATTACAACATTATTATATAAGCGTATTGACGTTGGTGTTCAATACTAAAAAGCACACTGATATCTCGAATTATAATTTGCCATTTGTCTTTATTACCCCCTTCAATAAAACAATTACTTCATGCACATCATCACATATTATCCGTAATAATTTTCAGACGGTATGTGAAGAAAAATGAACACACACTGAATTCTCCTAAGTTATTTTCGCTTCTTAGAAGAACTGTTTCAGAACACAGCCAAATCTGAGAATAAATTTGAGTGTACTCTTAATTTATGAGTACACGTTCATGTTAAATTTAAAAATAAATCAAAATAAATGTTGAGAAAAAATAGGTAAAAGCGTACGCGTTGCATGTTGTAGAGAGACGAGTAACATAAAAAGAATATATGAGAAAAGAAGATGAAGAAGTAATGTGGATGGGATTACAGAAGAAATGTGGGTGGAAGAGGTGGTGTGAGAATCTGGTGACAGAAGACCGTTGATGCTGCACCTGAATGTCCACACGTCCGCGAAACATTTCTTTTCGGAATCCTCACCCCTCGGGGTTATCGATTCGATAAAAAATGTCTCTGACTTTCCCCTCCGGTACATGCCACACTGATTCTCTGACAATCTTCAACAAATATCAGTTTATCTTTTTCACTTTGGTTCTCTACAATAATGCTGTAAGTACATTCATACATCAAAAAGATGAAACAGGCGGATAAGGAGGTGATAAAAACCTATTTAATTTAATTCAATTATTTTGTATTATTATTTTCATTCAATAAGATTATATTTTTTTAAATAAAAAAATAATAAACGAATACTGTTCCGGGGCGACGTAGGAATTGATAGGAAAATCCTCTGGCAGATGCCACGGAACACAGATTTATGAAGACGGAGGACCAGCTTCCAAGGAAGCAATTTGAGGGATGTAAAATAAGGAAAAGACCAAAAATAACCCTCATAAATTTAATGAATTGAATTTCGTCACAACATTGTATGTGATAAATAAAATAAACATTGAATTAACTCTTTACTTATTAAACTAAAAATACGTAAACAAGAAACAATTGAGCAATCAAAATTGGATTAAGCAGAATGGTGAAATACGAATCTAAGTATCACTAAATCAGTAATCTTTCTAGATAATTACACAATTGGCACACCATTATCCATCAACTCACGGAATACTTGTGTATTTCAATATTACAAAGAATTACTGCTTGATAAAATGAAATAAATATCCAAGAGTCAACAAGACTTATGATTAGCACGAAAATCCTTATATTAATAGTGCATTTGATCAACACAACATTACGTATTTCATTATTACATAAAGGTGCTGTTTGATACAGTGAAATAAATATCCAAGAACCAAATGACTTATTANTTATTACATAAAGGTGCTGATTGATACAGTGAAATAAATATCCAAGAACCAAATGACTTATTAACATGAAAGGTTCTTTATTACGGGTGCATTTAATCAAATGTTCAAGATCATGCCTCTCCGTAATGTTTTATATTCTATTTTCCTTCTGAATTTGATACAATCAGTGGGGATTAGTCTCTCAATAAGAAAGAAAAGTGTTCTGCTCTAGATTACACTGACGAGACCATTTAGAGAACCATTGAAAATAACTGATAACAAAAGGAACACATGTAACCAATTATTACGGAGCAATTCTTGTTCCAAGTCAATTTGAAATAATTGATAACAAGGGAACACATGTAACCAATTATTGCGGAGTAGTTCTCGTTTCAAGTCATGAACACCCACATACATTCAATAAGTGGATTGTCTCCAAACACAGTACGTCAAGAACTTAATTGTTAATACTCAATTTTTGGAGTCCAACTGGCGTAGTCTTCAGTCTGTGGCTCGATGTCTTGAAGTGCCGGGACACGCACTCGCATGGGAGTACAATAATGCACACGCTGGGTTTGCGGGCGCGAATTGAAGTAGTGACCAGAAGCATTCACGCACACGAATGTAAATATAGCTGGGAGCAAATCCCGGTCGCGTGCGGCAACTTGTGAAGGTTCTCTTAAATGTAATTTAATAATACGACTTGATGTTACTCGCTCTATAATACAACGAATAGAAAATTAAATGAAACTAACTAAGTAATCAGACTTATAAAGGAAAACACCGACTTTGAAGTCGGGTGGCTGTTAGAGCGAACATGTATGTCCGTCTGAGTGTACGAGTAATAGACGGTTGAGAGGCTGCTGGAGCGAATATGTATGTCCGTCTGAGTGGGCGAGTAGTGCACGATTGAGGGCTCGTGCGAGTGTGTAGCAGCTCAGGTAGGGTACTGAAGAGTGAAGGGACGCCCGTCTACTGACACTATCTTACGGCGGGCTAAAGAAGTTCAATGCTAATGCGTGAAAATTTTGGTAAATGAAAGGTGCAGGAATGGTGCGCTTTCTGGTGAAAGGTGTTTCGCCTAACAAAGGCCAGCTACCGCAGCCCGCATTTTGGGGGTGAGAGGGTGCCAAACGTAGCCTCGCTGACAGGTGCTTAGGAGCAGGTACCCTCACTTAGGACAAGCGTTATTTCCCAACTGGGGAGAATTATGTGCCGAAACAAATACTACTCAATGAATATCTAAATAAAACAAAAAAATTGTGGCAATGAAAGAAGTATATGCAGAACGATTAAAATAGATTTCCGCCTAATTTTTACTTCGACAACTTTTCTCGAGAGCTAGAAACATGCAGCAATAAAATTTCATCCATAATCTATTTAAATATCAAGTTTGGAACAAAACCAACATGTAGTTCAATATTATCTAAGGGATATTGGTTCGCCATTACCTCCGAACGACCTCAACCGTGTGTCACTTTAGCTTCCATGTCGTCACTAGTTTCAAAGGACCAAACTGGTCTGGTAAATACTTGTAGAGATTAACAAACCAGGCGGAAGGTGTCTACAAAGCGAAAGAGGAAACAGGGTTACCAACTAGAGTTATTACACAAAGAGGCAAAATAAGCGTCGCATTTTCTTTATTTCACCATAACTTTTATGTTCCAGAGGTCCTCTATTCAAGCAACTGTGCTACATCTCCGCTTGTGAACGAAATCCCTCTGGATCTGAGATGCATGAGAAATAGACACAGTCACTTCTATTTCGTCATGACGCATGAGTAGTGTGTAGTTACCTGACGCTTGGATACCCTTGTTTCGAAAAGAAAAGTGATGAAATCAAGTGATAGGATTGTTTTCGTTTTCAGAACAGGAATAATGAACAAATGGGGTAACAGGAATAAAACCAAGGAGCGTAAGACCTTCTGCCCAGCCATGGACTTTCATAGAAAAAATTGCAGAAACAGACTCATGTTGCATACAAGAGTTATAATGTATAATAAGTGTTGTGTCTGTTTTGTAAGTTAGTTCACGATGTTCGGAATGAATATTAAGATTTTGGTTCCAAGGAATTCAGATATTTATATACTCGTCTTTGCTTTACACAAGATAGATACAATGTATTGAGTTCTTTACGGAACTGGACAGAGCTAATTTTTGCCCCAAAATAAGTAATATTTCAAATATTTGGAGAAATTTGCATTTTTTGACGTTAACTTTTCTTCCTTAAGTATTGACGTGAGGGAGAAAAGTATTTTTCGCCTTCACAACTCGAAATCAACGAGTGACTAATATCTATTCCATTGTGAAACATAAATACTTCGAAATTGCTGTGAATGAAAGAAATCTCGTTTTATCGAAGTACAAATTAGTCGAACCTGCTATACAGCGAAGTTGAACGCTGCAAGTTAAGAACTAATTTTAAGAGTGATTTGTAAAATTTGTATATTTGGCTAATATAAATCTAATTTTATAGCAGTAATAGGAATCTCAGAAATCAAAATGCTTTTACTTAGCATAGAAATATTTAGTTAGTCAACGTGTTTTCATAACTTATAAAGCATTTTTATTAACCAATATCCGAATTTTACAACCAATAAATAATATCTGTAAATAATAAGTTTAGAACTAACTGCATTTATATAACCACACAACAAACTTTTCATTTACTCATAGACTTTAACGCGAAAGGAAATAGCAAAATAGTAATTATCAGGTGTCCAATATCACCACGATCGACCAAACTGGTCTGGTAAATACTTGTGGAGATTAACAAACCAGGCGGAAGGTGTCTACAAAGCGAAAGAGGAAACAGGGTTACCAACTAGAGTTATTACACAAAGAGGCAAAATAAGCGTCGCATTTTCTTTATTTCACCATAACTTTTATGTTCCAGAGAGTCGCGATATGTTCCTGTATCACTCCATGCGAGTGTCGTGAGGTTATCGTTTCACAAAAATCAAAAAAGAAAGTGAAAAAAAATGCAATTTTATGTCAGGGTGAGCTATTCTTTCGTTAAAATTGAGGGGTGAGCTCTGAAAATGCTCTGAAATGTCACAGAAGGATGTGCGTTCACGAGCCAAATGTTCTTCCTCCTCTGAAGGAATGACTAACAGGTGATAACTCCCAATTCAACCAGTTTCAAAAGTTTGTACTTTCTTGATATTAACTATTTGTGTGGTGTAAAAAATCATTTCATTTTACGCCAATAAGTGAATGCAGTTCATTTGATTCAAGAACTCTTCCTTCGATTCGAGATTCTACCTCGTAACCACTCCCATCACCTAGTGTCCTCACCATCCATCCCATGCTTCAGGGTTGGGGGGAGGGAAATTACGCGTGGTAGATTTGGATTATCCAGGTGCATTTTGACTCCGAATTGAAGATAGATCTATTAGTTTATCTTTTTTATCTATATCCGAACAAAAGCTCCACTACTTGTCTGTTCAACCCTTTACATACGGAATTATCTTACGGTCGAATCCAGACATATATAACACAAGAATGAAAATGTTTTTAAGTCTTATGCCGACGGGTAACTAACACAATGAACAGAAGGGTTTGAAATTACCAGTACGTTAATGACCCAAGGAAATTCTCACAATTCGCTTCGTCTCTCCAGTAAACAACCCCCAGCACTCACTCCCTGGCAAGTAACATACACCTCGGAATTCAACGTTTTTTGTTTCTGTCCGAACACAACCTACCCAGAGTGTAAGGAATAAAAATATACGTATTTAATAACATTGAGAAATTAATATCATGTCGCGTAAAATAATTTTGTAACAATGAAAATACTTACCAAAGAACAGCAAAAATGTCAATGTAGATACTCACCTGAAAAAAGAAAATAAAGTGTTACACTTTTAACTATGTAAGGTTAGTAAGTGGTAAATAGGAGACTATCTTGTTTATATTCCTTTCTTTCCACTATTTTTCTCTTTATTAACATCAAAATCATTGTCTCACATCTAACCCACTTCTTTACCACTCCAACTACAAACATTTTCATTAAACTCCTATATTTGGACTGCTGTGTTGGGTCAAAATATCCGTCTGTACCGCAGAGGAAGTTAAAGATAACGCTGGGCTGGAGACGGCCCATCATTTGAGTATTTAACAAAGCTGGAATATAAAATCCTAACGAACTCTTATCGGGCAGTGAAAGATCTTGGTATTGTGAGAAAGTGTGAGCACGGGGTCTGTGAGTGAGGTTGAGGGTAAAAAAAGCAAAGCAAAAGAAAACCTGACGTACTATGAGAATGACTTCGTAATTTTTAATCACTTCACATTCACTTCCTGTGTTTTACACTTCCATTTGCTGTATATTCTCACTCCATCTACCCGTAGGACTGCGTCCTCACTTCATCTGTGGTGGTCCACAAACTCTCCGTCCGTTGTATGTGAAGCTACGTTGCCAAACTCCTTGACCTGCGTTGAGCTTAGTTTGTAACATCGCTTTTCACCAGCGCGCTTCGTGACGTCAACGCGACTTCCGTGGTGCTGCTGCTGTACAACTTCGGACGAGTTACTCCTTTCTGTATCCGTCCCGCGGGAATACTTATTGCAACACGTGCATACGATGTGTAGGAAACTTTAACATCTGCTCTATCTAAATCCCATGACATTTCAGTTACTTTTAAATGGTCATACTTTATTATAAACAATGTACCTTCAACTTGTTTTATTTTCATAGCTTTATATTCAAAGATAGTTGCGATACTTGTTTGGTATTTATGAAATCATGACACCAACAAAGTTATATTTTAACATCTATTTATTGGAGATATACTTCTTATCTTATGATTGTACTGACTATTTTGAAGATTTCACATTAACTTTTATGGATTCAGGATTGTATAACTACATTTAATTACTCTCCAAGATCCTTAGTGTGATAAAATGTTTTTTTTTTAAATTCCGTAAACGTTACGGAAGTATTTCAGCATCAAAAATTTTAACCGTCCGCCACCAAAAATTTGTGTTGTTTTTTCATTAATCCCAGGTAATGTTGAATGTACTAGCTTTTCAGTTCGTACACCTTCATCCTCTCCACTTAATTCGTGTCTCCTTCTTCGTCTACCTGCTCTGCATGCATCTGAAGGCGCGAACCGCCGCCGTCGTCGTCGTCGTCGTCGTCATCGTCGTACTAATTAGAGAGGTGCTTTGAGCGCTTCGTTTTCCGCCCACCACCGAAACACTTGTTAGATGTGAATTAGGTGTGGATGGAGCCGGCAACTACTATCCTCTTCCCCGCCATCGTTCCCTCTTTCCTTTATTGCAGCGTTCACTCCCCGCATCGTTCTGTCGTTTCTCACAGTCAGAAGTTGGACCGGTTTGTTTGGGAGAGGAGAATTTTGATGGAGAGATGGCTGATAGAGAGAGTAAAGGCTGAGTCCTCGGGAAAGCTATAGGTGCTGAGAGATCTGTTGCTTGAAAATCTGCGTAGTTGCTTGAAAAGTGGAAGACATAGTAGATGAGAGGAATCCGGGGGAAATAAGAGAAAATTGGTAACGATGAATGTTGTGGACCAAAAATACGGGTTGAATGGATATCTATATTCATAAAACCCGAGAGAAATCAGTAAAGGTTTGAAGAGTATTGTGAGTGGTTTTCAAAATTATATGTTTCCAATTTACTTCACCAGCATGCTACGACACACCTTCACAGTGTTAAAAAATTGAATGAAAACAATAAAAGGAAAAAAATAATCATTTTCTTCAAAGACGATCATAATGAATAATCATTGAAGTTATACCCAGTGAAAGCCGGAGTGCATAAAAATCAAAATACAAAATACAAAATTAAAGAAAACATACCAGATTAATATTAAAAAAATACTTCCATCATTAACATGCAATACATTTGAAATAAAGTGAAGTAAGAGTGTCACTGAAGTTGAAACAAAGTATGAGCAAAGAAATGTTCATATATATTACCAAACGTAACATTTGTGGTAAGTCAAAATTTTCCATTCTGAATGATATTGTTCTAAGAACCTATTTTCAGCTTACAAGAGCATCCATGAGAAATTCACGTAGGAATCTATTCTCATTTTAGACGTATTTTATATGGTTATTGGAGTGCATTATTTCTTCCGCCTTTTCCAAATATTCGTGAAAACAGAACTGCAGAAGAAGCGAGACCCGCATTAATACAACTGGCGCGCGTCATGACTACATTGAAACTCTCTTCTATTCAAGCGCTTATCTCCGTACGGCCCTGGTACGTACCTCTTTCAGAAGCTTGAAAATGGAAGAAGAGAAGGGGATAAAATACCGACAAACAAACAATATCTACTGCTGAAAGAGATTTAAGAACTGTCTTTACGGCTGGTTTTGAGAGGATTTGTTAGGCGCAGAGGTTTGGATATTCCTCTTCTGTAATTTTTCCTGAAATAACCCTACTCGGTCTAGGGTATGTATAGCGGTGTTCGAAAGAGGTTTGGTTGACGTTTTTTTATGTTATTCAAAATAATATTTATTCTCATTGAAGAGTTCTTGCAGTTTTCTTACTAAATTTGTTTGTTAAAAAAATATATCAATGATAAACGAAATCATCCATAAAACTTTTCCATACTTTTATCTATGCCATACCTATTATATGTATAGCATAGATAAATATAAATTTTATGGTACGATAATTCACATAGTTTGGGATATTCACACTTTGCTTTCAAGAGAAATCGTTAAATGAGTATTTGAAGTACATAACCAAGACGATGAAATAGCTAGGACCAGTGTTGCGTTTAGAATTTAGGTTCCACAGACACTTTGAGGGACGTCTCCTCATTCCTAGTATTTTTCTACCCGAACCCATTCAATAGAAGATATTTTTTCGTAGTAAATATGTATTTTTTCATAATCAATAAAATTTTGAGTTGCGCGTTTAATTAATTTTAATGACAAAATATTCAACTATGAACACATAATTTAGCATAAAATAAAATGTATATGTCTAAACAACAATATTGTATTTAATAAAACACAAAAAGTAATTTCACAAGTACATATTATTATAAACTGTGGATTATTCGGAAAATATTGTTTATAAAATATCTCTAATTCGAGATTTATTATTTCAATAGACGTTGCTCCTAGGCAAGAGCCTACAGATCCTGTATAAAAAATCCGCCTCTACTCCAAGAAAAAACGGAGAAAAACCCAGGTCTGGATTTAATTTTTGGAGTATGTTTTTCATATTCACCCAAAAACATATGAAATTGTTATTTAACTCTGGGACTTGAATATTGAAATAAAAAGTCGAGTTATCTTGGGGCATGGACCAGGAGCAAGCCCTTGTGTTGAGACCATTATTTCAATCAATTCAACACATTTTCAATTCAACTTCATGTATTATGTCAGCCTTAATTTTATAAAACAAGACCGATAAAAATCAGCAAAAATTGACTAACTTTAACATCGATTAATTGATTTCATCAGATATTTTTATTATTAACTGAAAAAATTTTATTTATAAGAAAAACTTTGGGGTAAAGTTTAGTTTCGGTAATATAGAATTAATTAAAAGGATTGAAAAAATAGGCTGATCGGTAAAGCAATTAAATTATTACAATCGGTGAAGGTCAAAGGCATACGGCGTATTTACATATGGCGAGTCCTTGCAGTTGATCCATGCTAAGCACTAAGGACACATATACTGTAGTTGACACCACTTCCTCTAAATAATCTTTGAACTGAATGTTATGTATGAATAATTGATGTTTACTGTTACTGTGAACAAGTTTGGGAGGTTACAAAAGAAATGCAACGGATTAATAAATGTCAAATATTGAAAACTCTTGAACAGACTTATAAGCCATTTTCTAGATTGTATAAACCTAAGTAGCTAGTACTAAGTAGTTGTTGGTGTCAAAGAAATAGTGGAGTAACAAAACTTTTTAAAACTTTATTCTCACTCCTCTTCTTTGTTCGATAAAAAAATTGTCGACAAATTTTATGTTACATAACATGAAAAACAGCGATTAAACATAGATTTTTTTTATAAAGTTATAATATATTTACCTAATTCAATTATTTGCACTATAAAAAAATGTTTGATACCATATAAATTATTTCACTGACTTCGGGCAAAGTTTTGGCTAAATACATGAATGAAAATTAGAAGTGACATAAATTCTCATATTAACGAACAAAATTGAAATAAATAAGTGAATATGCAAACGGAACGTTTTCCTTTCCTCAGCCATTGAAGTTGTACTTTAAACAATTCTTTCTTGTTTCTCAAAATTATTTTAAATTACTCTCTTGCGAAGAGAACTAGATGAATAGGACTAGCAGGAAATTATTGTTTGAGAAACATGTATCCACATGCTAAACAATAATTGTATAAAAAACATTATTGAATTGTCGTAACGCATACAGAGCGCTCAATCTCTTGTAGAGTTGCAGATTTCCTGAGTCGAAGCAGAACGTCGGACAACTCCACTGCATCCAGCATGGAAATCATGATGGCTGCTCACGGATTGCCTTAATTCTATCCATAGCAACGCCTGCCTGCCTGCCTCAGCCCATTTCCATACAAATGCTACCATCCCAGCAGCAGCGACGGTGGCGCCCACCGCGACAGTGACAGCGCCATCGACGGATGAAACGCCGAAGGCTGTCACAAAAGAGAGCGAGATGGGAAGAGATGTATTGATGGGGCTCGAAAAAGAGATGGTTCAGTTCCGTCATCGTGCGTGATGATGCCATCGATGGTTCTTATGATATGCTCATTAGGAAGCGAATGGTGAGTTAATAGTTCCGCGGAGAGTTTGTGGTACGGGGTTGGAGATTAATTAGGTGTTGAAAGGTGTAACTCACTTACCCCGCAAGCTTAGAGAGTGTTCACTCAATAAAAAGCACAGGACTCATGGTAATGATAATGCGGTAATTGGTAATGTGATTATAGTTTTATTTTGCTATAAAATGTATAAGAATATATAACTCGACAAACGAGAGTGTATTTGAACAAATTTAATAAAAAATAATAAACATAAACAGAGAATAAATGACTAATTATTTCTATCGTATTTTACACAGAAATTTATTTAAAAACATATGTGTGATAATTGCTTGGTTTGTTGAGATCATCAATTTACATTTATTAATAATAGGCAGAATTACTTTATCCTACTTAATGTTTTTATGACAATACCAATAAAGCAAAGGAACTTCGAAAAAATGACAAATAAGAGAACACCAATTACATGTAATTTAAGTGTCTCTTTTAAAGAAGTTTTTCAATAATTAAAAAATTTCAGTTTTTCATAAAAACAGAATTAAGAGTCATATCTATATTTTCATTTCAGATCAACAAAGATGTAATAAGTTATCCCAGTTGTTGTAGCATTACACGTCACTCAAAAACTCGATGTTGATACCACTGCAATTCTCGAAACGCATCAAACACGCGGGTAACGTCATGAGCAGCTCGGATGCGACGTAGCAAAGGACGCAGAACCGGTAGTCACGGAGCGAAGACAAGTTGAGAGAGAGAAGAATCGTGGTCGTTTTCGCTTCCCGCAATGCTGATGGCGAAAGGTTGGAGGAGTGAGGAGCGCTGGCGAGAACGTGCGTCACAGAAGGGACCGAGCAGAGGTATGAGAAGGGTGTCGGTGGAAAGAAGGACACTGATCGACCTTCGGACTTTGATGACGAATGACGAATGACGAAATTGGTGAGAGAGTGAAAGCAATGTGTATGATGATTTGTTGTTTTTTTAATATATTTTTTCTTCAGATAAACTAATATTTTTCTGAAGGTTTAAAAGAAATGTTTCGTGGGAAATGTTATTAGCGTGGAAATGTTATTAGCCTGATACAAAGAATACAGGTTCTGAAGACATGACTAGATACATTAAAGTAATGCATTTGCATGGATTGAAACGAAACTTGGATGAAAGATGTTTCAGTCGAATGACTAATTGGGATTAGAATCGCGAATGATGATAAACGTCGATGTTACTTTAAGTAATTGAAGTCGAGAAAGATAGAAATCAGAACGTCTGGTAAACGAATAGGGGATAAAGAAAACATAAGCCAAAGAGTAACGTTTTAAGAACGCGGGAAAGAAAGTAATCATGGGTAAATAAGTTCAGTCAAAATCTCAGTTTGTTCTGTACGGATAAATACGGACTTTACCATAAAAAGTGGTTAATTCTCTGATCTTGTTTGTTTCGTTTGCATGCACGCTAATGAAGACGGGTTCTTTCCACCGTTGCGAGACATAATGGTCTAACGAGATCCTTTAATCAAAGAAGTTCTTTCCTGACTCATTTAAATGATTGAATAAGCTGTGGTCACAATATGATTTCGTGCCTTTAAATCACATGATGAGCTACGTTCGTTTCGGTGCTTCCCGCGCGCATGAGAGAATTTTGCTCTTTGATCGCGAGACGAATTTCATGTAGCTTTTAGGATAATTATTTCTTAGGATTTCACGAATCTTGGTGCTTTTACCGTGTGAATTAATGATTTAGTACGTTACATTTGTGGTAGAGTTGGCTGTAAAAATATTCAAATTTAACATTTCGTGCAAATCATCAGAGACATTAGTTTCTCGATGGATTCTACAGAGAATAATTATATAAAAGAAGACTCAAATATTTTACTATGGAGGTCGAGAAATATTAAATATAATTATTTAGCTGAACATTTGGTAAATTATTCTAAAAATGTATATTATTAAGGTTCAACTTGCGTATTTGAATTCTTTCTATAGTTAGGAGTACTTGTGAGACCGATGAAAATTATATATGTTAATCTATCATTTTACTAAGTTTGCACCGTCAATAATGTTCACTCATTAACCTGACGGTGATATCTTAAAACAGCACAAAAAAAATATTTACGCGCAGACTTATGGAGTATCATAATATAATATGAACTGATAATGTCAGTTATTAGTAGTACATAGTAGTTCTTTTAATACTTTTATTTCTTAATTTTAATTATTTTTTTAAATATGACTGAAAAGATGATAATAGTTAAAATTTGGCTTGAAAGTATAAATTTATGAGTTTCTGTAGTCTGATTTTGTTGATTTCTCTTCATTTCCAAAATTTCCTTCATGTTGCTCAATGAAGTTCATTCTACTTTTTTCCAACATGGAAGCGATGGTATCGTTTCTTCCGTGTCTTAAAGGATATTCACACTACCAAGTTGTTTAACGGAATTCCTGGTACTTTAGTCCGGTGATAATTTAGATGAGAAAGAATTTTTTTTAACATATCATGTTTTCATCTTATAAGAACATTGAGTCAACACTATAAAATATGCTGAACGTTAAGAAATCTTTTATGTAATACTGATTTTGTGGTTTTGCTTAATGTTCAAACGAAATTTTTTTTCAAGCAATTTGTTACATTTGGTTATTTAAGAAGAAAAATAAAACCTTTAAAAATTCGTCGCTTTAATTTTCCCGGTGTCCACAAACATTATTAGGCGACGCACTATCTGCGAGTACTACGAGGCAACAGGACACGAGTAATAATGTTTTGGTGCCACGTATGTTCATTGCGAAATATTGTTCGTCAAATTAGCTGATTTTATTAACGTGTTGTATGAAATTAGTTATTGGTTATTATACATAGCTGTACTTTCTGTGGCAAGAAGGAGGTGAAATAGAGTAGGTGGGTAGAATTTTATAGAAACTTCGTAAGTTATATATTAATTGGAAATAATACAAATCACTACACGCAGAAATCCAAAACTACCTCAACCAAATTACAAATCAATGCACGAAAAGCAGTCTGAAAGGAAATGAGTTTGGAAGTCTAATACCGCAAGAAGGTATTTTGTATCATTTTTAGATACACCCATACGGTATACCATTCCATTGGAGGATCACTGAACATTTAACGACGTACATTTAATTCGTATCACGGTTTGATACAGCGCCACAAATACCCGCGAACACGACCACCACAAAAAGGCAGTTGCTCCAATGAAATTGACCAGCGAGGCTCAGAGCTTTTGCAACCGCTACGGGACCATCGTAACAATGGTGCGAGCGCTGTCGCGCCGTCAGCTGTCTCTAACGACCTCTCGAGAGCACGCGACGTCAGCGTTGCAAGCGGCTGCTCATGTAACTTCGGAAGGGTTGCGGGGGAAACGAGTAAGTGGCATGAGGACGACGCTTGGGTCGTTGATGCTGCTGCTGTTATCGCCCCATTAACAATTAAGCGGACAACGCAATCGGTCTTCATCCGTCTCAATCCGCCATTGCAAGGACTGGGAACTGGTACGCAAGGAAGTTGCTTGGAAGTTGCTTGGAAGCTCCTCGGAAGTTAGACGGTTACGAGATGTGGAGAGGGAATAAAAGGTCATGGAGAAGGTAAGTGTAATTACAGTACTTACCTATTTCGTCACTAAACATGCACCAAATCACCTATAATACCTTACACAACAGAATCAGCGATAATTTTCGACAGCCATTTCATATCAAAATATTTAATCTGACTATTATAAAAAACGATGAAATGAAAATAATCTTATGATTATTTATACAATTTCTTGAATGTTTGCTGATGTTCAGCTAAGTTGGCAATATGTGATCCCCTCATAAGTTCAATAAACGGTGAATTTGCTGTGTCAAATATCAGAAAATACTTTGAGTATTCATGATACTTTGAGCTTTATGCGCACGTTTTAGTAAGTGAAACGACTATCATTCTTCTTTATATCAGGAATCATCAGATATATGATAATTTTTATTTATTTTCTTATACTTTTTTACACACAAGATGTCTTAATGATACCATAGCATTTCATAAATCCCGTTCATATCATAACCCTTCCATAATATTTTGAACATCATATATCAAGTTAATCAGATATAGAAATTAATCGATTTTCTTTTTTGTTTTACGCAAATGGAGTTTCTTTGAAAATAAAATTAACATTGGTAGAAAATTTGACAACTGAGCTAAGCAATATTACTTTTCAGATACATACTGATCCTATATTCTATAGTAATGTGAGCTCGAGTCCATTACGTGCGAATTTCCAGTCATTCAGTCACGATTAATAGTTCCAGAATAGTTCCATCTCACTAACAAATTTATAACATCCAGATTATTAATATTAATTCCACCACAATACCTTGATGGGCTTCACAACTTCGTCACACGATGTTCGTAAAGATATGTACAGCAGCAAATAACATACGTGCTCCGTTCATGACTCATGGCGACTGACCGTAAGCTTATCATGACTTCATCTACCATCATCATCTTCTAGAGGTTCGAGTTTCCTGTCGCCTTCTTAAAAACTCTCTTTCCAACTTTTTAACAAGTTCTCACTGATTCCAATCTCTCACTAGTTCTCACTCATCTCTTTTTACCGACCGCCGCCTTTTATATATCTCCCTCCGCCAGCCCGTATAGACTCGCCCATCCAGCTGTTTGTACCCCCGGTCGCTGCAGCGAGGCTCGTCACCTGTCACCACCTTAGTCACCAGCTCCGTTCATTGGCTCTGGTCAATATTGCTTGAGTTCACAACGCGAGTCGCGGCGACGGTAGCAGTAGTTGTCGCAGCGATGCGATGTCGGCGCACGTCATCGTTACAAAGGGGGCGGGGGCTTCAAAAATTGGGGCCGATGTGACATAAGAATTTCTCATGAATATTTTTCACCTTTTAATTTCACATACCACACATCACTTATTTTATTCTTCATGTGATTTTACCTCAAATTTCCACTGGTAATTTCCCTTTAATTGGTACTTTTTCACAATAGCTTATTATATGAATATTACCTCCTAAGTTTGCTAAACCTTTTCCCATTTTTGCACTAAATTCTTCTCTAAAGAGTTATTTGAGTCACAAAACAGAATGTTTACAGAATTCAAGTTACTTTAGAAGCACTAGAAATCTAATTATACATTTAACCGTTTACCAGTTAATAACCAGTCATACACAAATATTTTCTTCTATTCAAATTATTTTGAAATGTCAGAAAAATTAATTTTACCTTTGTTATTTCATATTTAAATAACAAACAATGTACAAAAATGTTTTCATAAATTTGTTGCAGATTAATTAACCAAGACATCTTAATAATTATTAATGCAATTAAATATAATAAGTCTTAAAGTGTTCGTGCGTTGAAAAACTACTTCCTTATTATTTGAATAAATATAATATTCTATAATAACGCAATGTATCTATTGAAAATTGGTACATTAAGTTAAAACTAAAGTGCAGAACACAAAACCCTAAAAACATATGTTAAGCTGGTATGTATTTCTTCCATGAATGCAAATCATGTTTCATTTATCGCACACTACTTTCTGTATAATACGCCATGTTAATTTAAGACACGTTTGAATTTTTGAATTTTCAGTGTATTTTAGAGACGTGATATGCGTTGACAAGGATATTCCCTGCTAACTTCAAAAATCATCCGTTCTAGAGTTTAATATTTTTCCATGTACTTTCGTCAACTTTTCATCAGTGAAATAATAATAAATTTACAATTACGGATACCATCCCATATCTCTCTTGAATTTCACATGAATTGCAGCAGAGGTATAGAGATAAATCCAACAAACGGCTAGAATTCTTTCACAGTCTCTGAGAGAACAAACCAACAGCCACGAATCAGTCTGCCGCATTTCCTTTCAATTTTGCGGCGCGCTCCACAGCGAACAAAAGATGCGAGAAGGTTGTAAATCGAAGAAAATCTCCGTCCGCAAAAACACGGAGAAAACAAGAAAGAACGTTCGCAAAATCGCGATTCACTTGTCAATGGGCGGTGAATATTAACTAGAAGGAAAGAACGGGAAAGAGGAACATGGATAAATTTACTTGTTGTTTCCGGGAAACAAACCTTCTCTAACTTCCCATTTGATCAACTTATGAGGATAAATATCGGAACGCATTTCCGATGTTAAGAAGTGAAAGGGATACAAACGCGTTGGATGTTTTGACAACATTGTCTGTTAACACGTCAGGAAATTTGGAAAATCACGATAGGAATACGACAATTTTAATCAAGTCTACTGCATCAACATACATTTCCAATATGTCCCTGTTGTATCACATTTTTCTCCTGACAATAAACATTTTCAATAAACGAAACATTCTTATGTAAATGAAGAAGTCTAATATCGTTAAGTGCAAATTATTTAAACTAAATATCCAATGTTTGATTATTAAATTGGAAAAAATGTGCCTGATCATACATTACTACAAATATTTAATACTGTTTATAGAATTAACGTTGCAATAATAAACAAAACAATAATGGTCGGATCATTAACGAAGACACATAATTATGTTGTGACTAATATTTTATGTATTAATTGTACTATATATCAATGGCTATTATGTAATTATAGTAAAAATAATGTTTCTTATTTGCATATATAATAATATTTTTATCTCCAAAAGAATCAAAACATTCACACGAAAAATGATTAGAGTTATTTTGTAATCTGTAACAAACTTTCAAATTCCAAACTAAGCTACCAACCAAAAGGTGAACTAGCTATCGATCGAACGCAGATCGACAGTCACTCAAGTAAACGAAAGAGATGAATGATTCAGGTAGTGATTGCGATTGGTCCTGGTCATGTGAATCGAGAGTAAACAACCCGGAAAATCGGATCGGTTGCTGGCCTGTGGTCAACTGCACACATAACATAAAGTATTGGTTCAATGATAATTTCCGGACGAACTCCAGATTCCATAACGTAAAACGAGGAATATTCATTTTAATCGGATAGATATCTTAGTATTTGAAAATAAATTCGCAGTAAACCCGGGATTGTGAGGAAACAATGTTCTTATTGTTTGTATTAATCTCGAATTTTCACTCCATTAAAACCTTATATGACTACAAAGATATACAACATTTTTTTAAGAAAGCATATGATCGTCTGATACTTGATATATTCTCAAGTACATAACACTCATTGTGTAGGAAGCTAGTGAACTAATTTTTATTGCATTCATATTCTCATATATAATAATTTGTGTTTTATCAACAATATCGATAAACACCTAATTCTCATCCCATTACACTTTCCTTCCTATCTTCTTTTGGCTATTTCGATTGCAAGTGATGGGATGGTCTCTTGGTCGCTTCAGGAGAATAAATTAGCTTGTTAGCTTCTACTTGGTCATGTTTTAACAGCTTTATGACAGTATTATTTATTTAAATGCTATGTGGAAATAATTTCTTTAATATTATGCATAACCAAATTATTTGTACTACGTTTGTAAACATTGGTCGTATCATGATTATTTAAGGTGTTGCTTAGGGAAATAATTTATCAAAATATTTTATAATAATCAATACACAAGCAGATTATTACGATATAATGTCATTTCAATGTTTTTTTAGTTAATGTACACCACTTTTGAACCAGCATTTTATAACATGAGCTGCAATGAACACAATCAACTCTTCCCAGAGTGAAACAAACATGACCAGACTTAAGAGGTAATAATAATTAAAGCCGCATGTTCATTCGAACTATTTGGAGAAGAAATTTCTCAAAATCTGAAAGAGGTGTCACTTTGTGTTTGACTTCTCTACTTTTCTGACATCTAAGAATATGTCAATACGCAGTAGTACTATCTTCAATTTGCCGTGTTATATCTGAAGATCAAACATATTAGTTTACAACGAATTACAATGAAAACGTATTACTTATGAAAAAATATGACGCATCATTGCAAATGCAGTAATATATAAGCTGTTATAAATACATAGTAAAATGGCTTGTGTTTAAACTAAAACAAAATAGGAGTGCATTGGATACAAATTAAATTATTATTTTTTACTTATTTATTTTCCCCTGAAAATCTCCAAATAAAACTTCATTAAATTATTTTAACTATAAATATTTGAGTTTAAATATAAATTGATAGTTTATATGTATTCATACATTCAATTTAATTGGCCAACAAAAACTCACAACACTGGCATGATTCATCACAACACTGGCACTTTATTCCGAGTGAGAACTCACAAAACTCACAACACTGGCACTTTATTCCGAGTGAGAAATAGTTGTCATACTTTTAAATTAATTCTTTTCTCGTAATCATTTTCTATCGATTTTAATTTTTATACCCTGTGTATCTGAAAAAGGATAAGAAAAGTGTTTGCTCTGGGTGATTGAGCATGGGTTCCCGTAGCACATTTGCAGCCAGGTTACGCCCCACTGCGTACTCGGATGTATGGTTCAACGCACTCACGCACTATCGCCCTCCACATCCCCGACGGCGGTGGTCAGCGATCGCATTTCGACCAACGATCCGATTAGAATGGCCAGGTCAAGCTTCATTTCCATGCTTCGACTAATAGATACGTGGAGCTAGGAGATGGAAATCACTCTCAGATATAAAATAACCGCAACGTGTAGTATTTTACGCGAAATTTACGTTTTAGAAGTGAAACAGTACAAAATGCTACCTGATAGGGTCAGACAGGGTAAACATGTATACAATTGATCGAGCGTCGTAATGAGAGTGACGGAGTCTAAAAGATGGTCAAAACTATGAGTCGGTGACTCATTGGATGAAACATATATGCCGCGCTTTGGTATCCAGCAGTTGACGGAATACAAACCTAAGAACATTGAGTAATCCAGAAGATTGATATGCAAAGTTATTACACAGCGTTTATTGAGCTATAGTGGGAAAATTTCTTATATATATGTTATCCCATGTTTGCTACTAGCATTGTTTATATCTCCTCTCTGATCCTCTTCACTGTATCCATTTTCATTGTATGGGAAATGAAGTGTGCAATTGAAGTTCTTTAACGACACAAATTTTTCATATTTACAAATTATTTGCGTGAGGAAACTTGGAAAGATGTTTACAATTGCCAAAAAAAAAAACGACGACAAATTCAATGTATTTATTTCAACTTTCCTGAAACATTACATCTGTAGCTTTCCAAGAAAACGCAAATTAATTAACACAAAGAAATGCAAAAGGTGGATCACCTAAGGGATAAGAATTTCTTCCAAAAACAAACACCGTTTATTTTATCTATCAAAACTCTATAACCAACCTCCTGAATTCCATGATTATTTCCGTAAATATAAGACTATTCTCCGAAAAGTAGTCTATGCAGCTAATGTTATGGAAAATGACAGGCAGATATTAAAACCGAACAACCGGACCAAAACCATGTGGAATATTGTTAAAAATTACACGTCACCTAAAAATCGCGAAGAAAACATTTCCCTACTAAACGATGGAAAAATCGTATCAAATTCACTTGACATCGCAAATATTTTTAATCCTTATTTCTCAGAAGTAGGTAAAATAACTAATTCAATATCTGAATATATCCACCCACGTGCCCCATTCTACGTTCACTTCCGAAACTAACGCCAGTGAAATAATGAAAATCATCAGTTCATTAAAAAACAAATCTTCAACAGGCATATATGATATACCCAAATTTATTATTACATTTTTTTCTCACGTTATATTAAAACCACTCATAAATATATTTCATAGTTCTTTATCGAAAGGAGTGTTTCTTAACATATTTAAGAGAGCTAAAGTGAAACCTTTATACAAGAAAAGAAACAAACAAGAAATTGGTAATTATCGACCAATTTCTCTACCACCCGCTTTCTCAAAAATCCTTGAAAAATTGTTTCATAAGCGTCTTCTAGATTTTCTGTCAAAAAATAACATTCTCTATGAAGAACAACATGGTTTTGGGAAATCTTTTTCCACCTCCAGCGCCATATTTTCTTTCTTAAATGGTGTTACCGCTTCTCTTGACTATGGAGAAAATCCCTGGTGTTTTTCTTAATTTATCTAAAGCATTCGATATCATTGATCAGGAAATTCTCCTTTCAAAATTACTATATTTTGGCATTCGTGGACTTGTGCATCAGTGGTTGACTTCCTATTAAAAAGATAGATATCAACAGGTCGAAATATCATATATTAAAATAAAGCACTTCAGCATTACCTTTAGATACGCAGCCACCAACTCGCGGAGTTCTCCAAAGTTCAATTCTCGACCCTATACTCTTTCTGTCGTATGTGAACGACATGTCTTCCACATCAGATTGCAAAATGGTTCTTTTTGCCGATGACACTAATCTACTATGTTAACATGCCAACGCTCAAAAATTTTTGTCTAACCTCTCGGCTTGGTTTCATGCAAATCACCTCATTGTAAACATTGACAAAACAGTGACTATGTCATTTCACAAGAGAATCACAAAATCTTTACCCAAGGTTTCTCTTTCGTTAAACAGAACACAATTAAAAACTATTACTAATACAAAGTTTTTAGATCTTCATTTTCAAGACAATCTCAAATGGAATTGTCACGTTGATAATCTTAATTCCAAATTAATTCAATTGTGTTACGCATTACGAAACTCAGTTAATATTGTTAGTCTACATATTTCCTGTTCCGTATATTTTGCAAATGTTTACTCCCATTTACGATACGGCGTCATCTTCTGGGGCATTCCGGGCAGAGCGTTCAAACTTTCAGAATTCAAAAGAGGTTAGTTCGGATAATTTGTAAGTCTCACTCTCGAATCTCTTGTAAACCTTTATTCAAGGAATTAGATATTTTAACACTAACATGCATTTTTATTTATAAAACTGTTGTGTTTGTTAAGACCGGATTAATGAAGCACCACCCTTACTTCATACGAAACAGTCTCGATCACAAACACAATACTCGCAATAGGAATAATATTCATCGTCCGAGAGTGTCAACCGCACTTTGCCAAAAAGGGCCGTGTCATTTGGGAATCGTTCTATATAATTCCCTGTCCAAAAATGTCAAAGATATTAATTTGAATCTCTTCAAATCCGGGGAGAAAAGCTACCTTCTGCACCAGTGCTCCTACACTGTAAAATAATATTGATTTTAATAATAATTAAAGCCGTCTTGTACTTTATCACACCATTGTTGTAGTACTTTCAAAATATCTGACAATAATTTCAAAACTATTTTCCTGTGTGCTGGTATTATGTCTTATTATTTATATAAATTAAGATGTATATGCACTCAAACCTGGCACGGTGTGTACATTAATTCTGTAGCCCCATCCTGGCCCAGGTTTTTCTCCGGTTCTCCTTCGGGTAGAAGCGGATTTTTTAAAATAAAGACACACTGGGCTCTTACCTAGGGACGGTATCAATTGGAATAATTATTACCGAATTAGTGTTATACGAATTTAGTTATATTTACTTACGAATTATCAACAATACTTTCCGAATGATTTATAGCTTGATAATAATACATACTTGTGAAATGACTTTTCTGTATTTTATTAAATACAATATTTGTTGGTATTTGTTAATAAAATAACTCGTGTCGAACTATTTTGATCGTTAGGTGTATGTTGAAATGTTAAATCCACCTCTGTCTTAGGGCTCTTGATCGGAATTCATGGGATGGTGCTTGCATCCGGAGAGTAAATTAGTTTATTGTCCTCCACGTGGTCATACGCAGTTTGTAACTGCTATTTTGACAATAAAGTTTATTTATTTATTTATTTATAAGCTTATCTCCATGGGGTGATATGTGGTAGGAAGAGAGTTGTAGGAGTATTTTAGTAGGTGGACCTGTTGGCTCGATTTACCAACAACTTGGCCTACGTGGATGTATTAGTAGGAGTGGTTAGGAGAGTTAGTGATACTAGGAGTAGTTGTAGGTTGATAGAATAAGGAGTGTTCGATTATCAATGTAGTAGGAGGTGGATAGAATAAAGAGGGTTCGATCAACAGGTGTATGAACTGGCACACAGAAGTGAAAAGCTACAAACTTTTTTGGCCCCACCAGGAATGGTATTCGGAATGACATAGTGGGAATGACCCTGAGTCACCCGAGGGGCTTATCTCAGTATACACAATAAAGAAATGTGTACCCCACAATCAATAGGAGCATTCGTCGTTGTGTTATGTATTTACATTAGTATAAGTAAATAGTATATGGTGCACTAGTAGTAATCCCGCAACTAAAACTTTCTTGTTTATAACTCGATTGGTTCCCACAATATAGTCACTGAATGACTTTTATTATGACATCAAGTTTGATTTTTTCAGTATGGAGTCATACGGATAAAACCCAGTTGTTTGGTATGCTGTATTAGGTTAACGATATAAAAATATTATTTTCTAGTAAATATATCGTTGAACAGTAATTTCAAAACATTACTTGTGCCCCTACATTCGTCAAAGTTTTGTGAAAAGTAAACCAACAATAGTTCACAATGGCACAAGAAAATATATAAAAGATAAGTATCATGTTGTAAACGTAAGTTCAAATATATTAAACTGGATTGTAAGACGATTAATGTTAATTTAGTTACACATTAACTATTGTTTTATTTACATTTATTTCGACATTATGTCGTTAACAAATGTTATGGGTTTATTTATATAATTGTGTTACCTATTGCGTAAATCTACCAACGTAGTAGTAGTTATAAACTTGACAAAACTCACTTATCTCATTTGTAAACCGCAACCTTGAACCGTCCGAATACTCAGGTTATGTAATTTAGTGGCACAGTTTGTCGCTTACAGGTGTTCCATTTTCATCTTTATATTTACAATTATATTGCAGTATACATACATACAGTGTAAAGATATATACCTTCTTTCATCTTCCAATGTTCACAAGCACCTTATTTTCGGCATTTGAGTATATTTGGAGGAAAGACGGATGCCTACAACATGTTACCTTTTAGTAATAACAAACTAAATGTTTATTATACACATTGTTATACTACAATAAATAATACGTTATAAATAAATTAAACAGCATCTACACTACAACAAATAGATGAATGGGTGAATGAATATTACATATTTAAACTCCTTAATGTTGCAAATTTACATGTATTATTGTGAAAAACTTACATAAACGAATATGTAAGAAATTCTTTCATGCGGGGTTTCAATTTTCTTGCATAACAAATACACTCGTTATGAAATATATGCAATTCTAACGAATGAAGTAGATAAAAAATTGACGAAAAGTCGTTAATTACAAACATCTTCAGGAAATAGACCACTTGCACCAAACATATCAACACTTTTATCTTTTTTTATAAAACCTACCCAAGATCACCACGTTAACACAGAATCAATTTCTCATCATTTAAACATGAAACCGTAATGATGAATGAGATAATTTTGTTACGAACTCTGAATTCATATCTTAATTCAGCGACGTTTTGTCAGGGAAGAGCAATTGAGATTCGCAATTGCAAAGCTTGTCACGAACTATTGGTCATATAGATGTCCGTTACCTACTTCCTAGATATAAAATCCACGATAAGAGATTTTATTAAATGGAGTGAACAAAAATTCTGTGTTTATCGACCGACGTTTATTTAAAATATTTAAACACATTCATTTCTCCTCAGAAATGTGTAGAAACATTATTACTAACATCGTCGACCAGTTTATACGGGTATTAAAAGGACTCTCAAGTAAAAGGATTCCACTGGATATGGAATGAGGTAATTCATTAATATATACTTATAGTATATATTATGATTTTCGAATTTTTAATAGGGCTCTCATTTACTCCAAATATTGAGCGCAAAATCCTATACCCAATAATCTGTTAAAACACCATTAAATACATATTAAATACGTGAAAAAAAAATTATAAAAATTATCATAATTATTTCACAACATTACTCCTAAATAATGATGTTTTTTTTAATAAACCTTGACTGATATTCAACACTCTTCTCAGTAAGAAGCTTTGTTTTCAAGATTTTGCCTAAATTCATGAAGTTTGTAAGAAAAATATTTATTAGCTTAAATTCCAGCAGTTCAATTGTAAATAATTGAAGATCACATAAATAGTATTATCACTTTTTTATGACATATTGAACTTTATAGATAACTAATTAATATCATAACTCATTAAATAACAGTGTAACATCAATTAAGTCAATTATTCAAAGCGGTTTCTTCTACGTGAAATACAATTTTCTTCAATTCTAGTAAACCTCATTTTTAATCCAAGTTTATAACCTTTACCCATGTTAACTCAGGGTTAATACCGAAGTTCGTTTCGTAAACGTGAGCATTGTTTCCCAAACTAAGGTCACGTTTTCGCTTTGTCACATAGTCAACGTTCGCAAAAGCACCCACAGTAAACAGGGTTAATTAAACTTCATATAGAATTTACATGCAAATGTAACCCCCTCTTTATTAAATTGTCGTTAAATTGCGGCAGCCACCCATGAGTAGAGTGACAAGCCCCTAAAGAGATCTGAGGAAGCGCAGGAGTAAGTGGTATAATGCAGTTGAACAACGTCTCGGATCATGTGGAACAAACAGCTTCCTTGTGACGCTCTCGTTATACTTTTGTTTCTGCAACAAACTACGCGCTTTACCTGCAGTTTTGATAGTTGCAAAAGTTTCTACTAATGCATCAACTTATCAGTTTTGTTAGGGTGATTTTGAAATTTGTTTCTCTATTTGAATGAAATTGACACATGTGAATATAACACATTAAGAGATATCCTCAGTATTACCAAATGCCAATACGACAAAATTCAGTAAAAACAATATATTTTAGAATAAAATAGTCATGTGGAATGTAGAACCGACGGAAAGTGATCTGATATCGCCAGAATTGACTCATCTCTTGACTAAATCAGTAAAATAATGTTTTTCCTGATTTTCCATGAAGATCAGTCTCTACAGAATAATGAATGTATTACAGAGAAATTTCTTTAGCACAAATCACATTTTCCTTTGAAAGTTTTGAAACAAATTTCAATTTAAGTGTGTAAAGTGTAAAGCCAAATATAGCTACAACTTAAAAACCTTGTTGGAAGAAATATTAACACGAAATGACTAAATCGCTCAAATAATGTGTGAGTGAGAAGAAACATATCAAATGTCGATGAACTGTTGTGTATGACTAACATAAGAAAAATGGGGAAAAAATCGAAAGAAAAAAATGAAAGGAAGGTTATTACGCCTTGTTGCTACAAATGAAGGAGTTTCGCTGATATTTTTATGCACTCTTAGTGCCAAAGAAAACTTAAACAGTAAATTTACTACTAACCCGATTGACCTCTCAATTTTTTAATGTTTAGGTCTTGTTTGTTTTTACGCTAGACAATGTGGATCATTTAGAAATAGTGTTTTAAATAACACTTTCGTTTTATTTTTTCAAAATGTATCTAAAAATGAACTTTTGTCTGAAATGATTTAAAATATTTTAAAGGAATAGTTTTTTGAAATTAATTTCTTGGTAGGTTTTCCCAGATTTAATATCGGAGTTGTGAGAGCTTACATCGTTTAACCACGAATAATAATAGGAATCTAGTTCTGGGACTCAAACAAAAACCGTACAATCCTTAAATCTCACAAGACGCGACGCACAAGACTCATCGTCTCTCAGAAACAACCATCGCCGCTCCGGAACCCCTCCACAACCCTTGCCACCCCTCTCCCATGCCCTCCTCCCCACTGCCACCATCACGGGATTAACTTGTTGCCGTAATTGCGTTCGTTGCAGCAACGTATCGAATTTTCTTGCTCCTAACCCTCTACACTTCCTACGCCTTCAACTACTCCCCCTCTTCCCTAAAGCATCAGACCCCTGGGAGAATGAAGAAGAGTGGGAAAAGTGGGCACCGGACACAGTTTCACCACCTCAGCCTCATTCCTGCTACATCTAAATTGCCGGCAATTAGCCCTTGTTAGTTTGGCGGTGGAAGCAATGTTTTTTTTTCATCCCCTTATTCGAACCTCTACTTCCCTTCGTCTTCTAGTTCCCAACCACACGCCCTTGTTTCCTCTCCAAGGGAATCCCCTAGTGTCGTTGGATTCCTCTGTGGACGGGAATCAGGGAGGAAATGAGAGTGAAGGGGAAGGGAGAGAAGCGGTCCGCCGCCGTTCGGGGCACAAATTAATTTTTACTGGGGTTTATCCCGTGGAACAATGGCGGCGAACGCGAGGACTGGACGAAGTTTTTAGGGGGTGAGGGCACAGCGGGGTGGGAGTGGGGGAGACGTTGTTCGATAAAGTGCGTCGTCTCCGGTTCGGCGTCGTCGCGTTGCTTTTCGTTGTATGCATGTACGGTTAATTAAAAGGGACGATGTGTTGCGATAAATACGAATTTGACGACGTTCTGGAACCGCATCGAGGGAAGGAAGGGCAAAGAGACGGCTCGAGGACCTTGATGCTTATGTTTACCTGCTTTAGGCTGCTGTGGGGAGTAATATTCTGCGTAATCACTACTCTTGAACGAGGAAAAGAAGGATTAATTCTAAAAGGTGGTAAAGAAAGATGAAAACATAAAAAATCTGTTCTTTGATCTTTAAATTTAAAATGAAAGAGATGCTTAGGATAAACAATTCGACGGAAGTACAAAAGAATTGATTTGTTGGAACAAAATGAGCTCGAACTTAAAATACTTATGCCAAATATTTAAACCAGTGTATGATTTTGTATTAATCTATGTTTATAATATTTACATTAATTGTAGAAGTTGAAATGAAACCACAATATAGCGATCGGTTAAATTAACTGTTATATATTGCAATATATGTTGTATTTTATTTACAATGCAATTTGAATACCACGAAAACAAAGAAATGTATAACTAATATCTCATTTAATGAGATAGAAAGCAATTTATATTACATTTTTTACCTCCACAATCTCAAGAGAGAAGTCATTATATTAATGTGTTTCAAATGATAAACGTTAATTAATGTGCTTTAATTTTACTGCATCAGGAATTTTATAAGAAATTATTCACGAAATATTCAATAGTGTAATATAGCTAAACTCATCATACTCTTGTGGTTATCACTTATCGCACTTAATTAAATTAATTAAGTTACAGAACACCATCACGCTCCTCTATTGTTTCGACAAAGCATCCTGAAAGCCACGCAAGATTACTTCCGCGCGCACCATGGCCCTCCTCTTAACGCGCCATTATCGATATTTATATTCACTTAGTAAGCGAGTTCCCTGCACCAAGATACTGCGTGGTCTACACGTAAGAGATTCTTCCACAAGGATATTCAAGAGAATTCATGATGATTAGAATATACATCTTCATCATTATTCCTTGAATATAGCAGAATCCTTCTGAACATTTTAAAAGTGATTATTTCTTCAAATATTAATAGTGTTAACTTCATCAAGCACCTATAAAAATTGTACGTCTTATTTGAAATACAGTTGTGTGCTTCTAGCAGATATTTTATTATTTACTATTAACATGGTTAATATTTATTCAATAAGAAATGTGAACATTATCTTCAATTGTAGTATATCCTTTTATACTTTTTGATAACATATTGAAACATTACTACAAATCATAATTTCAATATATGACGTATTTCTGTTTTTAATAACAGCACAAAAATGTCAACAACAACTCAAAGACACTAACATACAAAAATATACACAAATAAAAAGCATATATCTACAATCTTTCCATTACCTGATGTATAATAATATATAATAATATCATATAATTGAAACAAGGAGTCGTACATTAGTATTCATTTCCAGAACATTGTTCTTGTTATTAGGAGTTTGATTTGTAGAGATTTTTCATGTCCGTATATATAGCCTCGTTTATGTAGGTTTTTGTGCGTAAAATCGTAGTGCATCAAAAAAATAATTACGAAAATAATTATTTTAAAAATATTTGCCACAAATATGCAAGAGGAATGCGCAAATGAATATTGGAATTCTGGAAAAAAATATTTCTTGTATTTATATTAGCATACAGATTATATTGTATTTACTCCTCAGGCATGCAAATACAATACGATGATATCAAATTGTATTTTCAATAAGTATTACTGCTTGAAAACATGTAACATTAATTTTGCTTCTGCACGCTTTGACTTTTTGTATCAATTACGTTTTCAAAATAAATATTTTTAGAATTCATAAAATCGTAAATAATTAAAGTTTGAAAATGTAAAAATATAACCCAAGACGAAAAGAGATCACATTCAGAGACCCCAGAGGTCCGATATTATGCAGTGATGTAATAAAGGTAGCAGAGGGGATTTTAGCGTGGACGACAAAAACCTGAAACATTACTATCCCTTTTTCATCGGATTAAAAGATAAACATAGAAACACCCAGAAATCGGTTCTTAAATATTTGAATTAAAACTTTTATAAGTAAAACTTTGGAAGTATTCATGAGATTTTTCAAAAACTGAAAAATCACATTTCATTTACACCTATAAAATACACCTTACAAATACAAAACTAAACCGAAATATCATGTCTTAGTATGCCTTGAGTTGAGAACTTGAATTGCCATTTTGCTTTCTACAACATGGAAGTTATATCTTATTGCCATTTCTTGTTCTCATCTTTTTCATAATAAAAATTATGCCTATATACTGTGTGGAGAAGCTCAGGCCATCTGGCACGCCCTTCTGTCTACCCACTCATACACGAATCACATACGACTCGTGATCACATATGAAATCATTCACGGAATAAAATTAAATTAAATGTCTAGAATTAAATTGACAAATATGAAAAAAATGATATAATAATGAACAATTAACCAATAATATTGATATATTTGTTGCATAATTTCGAGTATATTATATACATGTTGTTAAACTATTGTCTATATCTCGCTTTTAAATCGGTAAAAATGATTGGTCATTTTCCATACTGATTGAATGACACATTTATCACAGCAGAGAGAAGAATATTACGATTAGCATTTGAAATTTTGAAGAGATTTTGTATTTGTATTGCTGATACTCAATGAGGATGTTTTTGAATTCCAATTTTAGAATTGTGTTTAGAGTGTTTTAAATGGGTACAAGAATTAGATATTTTTCAGGTGTAATGTTAACAACATGGCATGTTAATTTACGCCAACTATTTGTATAGATATGTCAAATTACAATTTTTTGTTAAATTATAGAAAAAATCACACTTCATATGCATACATGTGATATTTACAATTCGATAATACTTGAGGGAAGTACATCAAGATGAATAGACCCAATAAAGATTTGTGAGGGAAGCCTCTTGTAAAAGGATCCAATGAAGAGTATTTATCATATAATTCTACAATTTGATGTCTATTTACGAACTATTTAGTTGATCAAGAAACAGTGAATACGGAAAAGTCAAAGTTCCTGCACTATCATAGTCTACGGAATTGAAAACTTTTCTGAAATCTAATAGAAAGAGAATAGAAACACAGCTGTCATCCAGAGTTTTATTGTACCACCCGTTACATTTAGAAGAGCTGTTTGGGTTTCTCTATCACTTCTAAATGCTGATTGAACATAAAAAGATTTGTTTCTAGTAAAGAACTTTTCAGTTTCTTTTGCGCACTATCATCTCTAATAATTTAAATAAGTTAGCAATGTACTAAAAGGACGATAAATACTCAGGCAACGACTTTCTCCGATATTGTATGATTTTGTCTTTACGTATATGACAAAGTCAATTATCATTGTAAATTAACATAGAGCAAAAACGTAAAACGTTCGACGATGTAGCATATCCTGTAATACTCACTGCGTTTTAAACTATTTTTGCCGAATTTAATCAATTATTAAGTGTGACGTTATCTCCGCAAACAAATGCCCTTTCTAATTTATGTGTTAGCAAGGATAAGGATTACTACAATAATCAAGCTTTCACGCACAGATTTATTTCCCCCTACACAGTTTTATAATTGCTGTGACAAGTTATACCTCGTGATATTACTGCCAAAGGGTTTTAATTATATCAACGATTTGATACATGGAAAGGGAAAGAGAAGTCTCATTGTAGTGCTTTGTATTGAATGGCGCAGGAGGCACTAGGCCTAAACATAAATAAACAAATAGGCAAAAACGTCGCGACGCCGTAAAAGCTGCACATTTAAAAAATTCAGTTGCGTCAGCTCTTCAGTCATTAATGACAATGAGATGTTTGGTTTTAAAAGGCAAGGTTATCTTTCAAATTATACAAAATGAAATTTGAGTTATTTAAAATTAACACGCTTATTATTCTAGTTATTTGGTGTTTTATCAGAAAATTTGTGGAGACTTTCTGATTTTTTGCATCTTACATTTCAGGGCGCTGATTATAATTTTCATTTTCGTCTCTTTGAAAATATATGGGAAATATGAGAAATATAAGAAACTGTCTTCACCAAATGGACTCTTGCAATATTCAAAGCCTATGAGTGGGTGTGCGACACTCAATATTTACGGAAGAGTTTTTTTCTCTCCTTCGCCATCTCTTCACCTTCTTACACACGCACACGCACCTTCTTACTTCAAGTAAGACTAAGTGAACAGTATACATAGCCCTAAGCGTCAATCCAGGACTTCGAGACGCTTATGGGTGCTCAGCTTCATGAGCAACTGGTCATTTTCTGTGTTCTTTCTCGAACACTGCTGTCTAATAATGCCTATTTAAATGATATTGTTTTAAATTATTTGAGATATATAATTATATACATAAAACAAAAATATTTAATTCGAGTCATGTATGTTATTAGTTATCTAGACAACCTGGTGGTAGGAGTAGGGAAATTAACATTTACAAAATAAATATTGAATATATTGATAAAACTATGTTTAAAAAAATATTTCGGTGTCTTGTAGAGAGACACGAGGACATTTGTTATTGATAACGGCAATTTAACAACTTCTTAATTCATTTGTGATCCAAAATTAATTACTTCACTTAATACGTTTTCCATTGCGATCTATACTGTAGTATGCTTTGAATTGTTGGAGATTACCATCTTTTAAGTACAGTAAACGTATGAAAAAACCGCCAGTTTTTTTTATTACTGGATGTAATATAATAATATACGTTACTTTCACGGAAATAAAATTATTAAGTTGACCTTCATGACAGAATTTCCGTTTCACGCATAAAAATTGATTGTCATCATTACTGATGTTTTTATTTCCATTTTTTAACCACTCTTCCATAAAACTCTCACACACTTCCGAGCTTTTAAATTTATGTTTTTTCTAACCCGTGATGTTATGGCCTACGACTGATTACTAATGGCACCAGACTGCTTTTATTGGAAATTTACCGATTGATATCGTAGCAAAATTTCTTTGACGCACTTAATGGACCATGGAGATTACTGCGTGTTAGTCACGCCGTTATTTGAATCGAAGACGCAGTGTGATTAGTCGCTGATCGATGCAACCTCTAATGGTGGGTGATCCTCTAGAGAGCTCTAATTGCGTGCGGTGGATGGGGATCCTCAATATCCCTCCCCCCCCCCTTTCCAGCCTTCACCATCACCAACCCTTCGTGTGGAGTGTGCTTGACTTATCGAAGGTCTCTGAGTGTTTCTGATCTGTGACGCACTTGAAATATGAAGCTTCTAACCTTCCTAAAAACTAAAACATTTTAGTATAATAAATGTCCGTTAATGTTTGATGATACTTCAAGTTCAATAAATAAGTAAGTGTATTATACATGCGTAGCCGTTTGAGTATTCTTTTTATTTAACTTATTAACTTGATGCAAGTTGTTTACTCTGGTACTATTGATTTGTATACTGTCTTTTTAAAATATGTGGATACATTAAACCAAGAATCCTGTTATTAATCACTGTAATGTGGTCACTTAAACAAATATTTTACTCGATAACCAATAAAAATACTGTAAAAATTGTGTACGTAAATATCATTAAAAATTTAACAGGTAAACATATCAAGTTCAAATTGATTTGTTTAATTGTAAATACTAAAATGTGTACCATTCATTCATCTTCATCGTTTACTGACCACATTGTGCTCTTGTCATCGAGTTACAGTGCTGAAGGCAAATATAATCTTTCTCCAAATATTTGACAGATATACATAATATTTTTCAAATTAACAAATCCAGAGCTTTAATTTCAAAGCATCAACAAGACAGATATTCTGTAAGATCCCATGGAAAATTGTTAAGTCTTATAAATAAGTGTTTCGTCAAATATGTTTCGTGTGTTGGTAAAGTAGAGAATATTTTGCTGCTATATGTTTAAATTTGTGTTTAGTTCCCGCATATCTGTTGCTTCGGTTATACCATAATTGCGACTAATTCATTTGGGAAAACTTTATTTGCCTATTGAAAATTTACGAGTTCATATCAGTCATGACCTCTGAGAGAAGACCTCACAGTCCATCCGCCCCGCATTGTATCTTTCCCACTTTGTGCGTCGACGTTACCATCAACAACTCAATGACGTATGCATAGTGGAGTATTCAGTAGATCATTCATAACTCTGCCGTGAGGCGCGGGCGTGGGTAGTGAGGTTACTATAATCCTACAGAGGCCATGGCAGATAAAATTATTATATTTTCAACATACATATTGACGTTTCCCTAACTATTGTGATAATAAAACTATAGTGATATTCATGTAAAAACCGGCACAAAATACATGGGTGCCAGGCAAGTAATAAACATAATGCCAACTGAAACGATAGATCTCAAACTCATAAAAAACTGCCATCTCTGGAAACACTCTGAGCTTTTGTGATCAGCTGGTTTGAGGGGTTAGTTTAGTTAGTAAGGAGGCAATATTCGTGTCTAAAGTAGATTTCATGAAATTCTGAGTCATATGAGAGCTATGATGTAAGGAACGAAGAAATTTTTCCACAAATTCAATTTTTTTTGGAAACATAAAGCAAATTACATAGTAAATAGCGTGACTGTGATTTTGGTATATCACAAAAATTTCCAATTGATTTGGTGGCAAAGAGGTGTACCAATTGACAATATATTGTTACCACTATACGTTCTACACGTGATTAAATACTATATGCTTCCTCCAGCCACTTAGGGCGGCCTATGGCTTCCCACTTTTACATGAATCCTAGTATACATAGTCACCATCACTGAAACATCTTGAAACCTATTAGGTATCGCAATAAAATATACTATTTTTCATTCTTTTTTTAAGCCTCTGTAAGTCTTTTAACAGTAATTTGTATGTCTCTGTGTGTTCTATGCAGAATATATTTCCCAACGTCATTCACACTTATCGTTATAAATTGGCTAATTTACGCGACATATTCACAAATTATACATCTAAATCTTCCTCTAGATCGATAAAATCGATCCACTGGAAAATTCGGAATAAAATCCGTTCTGAAAATACTGAGAATCGAGCACAGTCAGTGGGAAACCTTGTTTTACGTTTATTGATGAAACGGACAATAGAAACGCATTGAACCATAATTCATGTTTATTGAATAGCGAGGAAGTCAGTGTAGTGCAACGGATTTCTCCCTTTCACTCAGAATGTGTCTCCAAGAGTTCGAATATGGTGAGAGAAGGGGAAGGCTGCTCCAGAAAGGCGAGTGGGTTGCGACGGACTGTATTGGCAATACCGTGAGGTGTACGTAAGAGTCCCAATGTAATAGAATGAGACGCAGGTTAACAGAAAATAAAATAACCGAGTGACATTGTCACAGACGAAGTATGTAAGGTGTCAGACATCTAGCAGTGTTAAAATGAAAAGTGGCCCTGATTGACCCAATGTATGACTGAAACAGTATGTAGACTCTGAGACAAAGAGGAGACAACGCTATGAGATGCTTCATGCACACAGCCAATAGTGATGGCGTAGTGTGAGGCTGCAAGAACATTATAAATGCCCAGCGACAGTGTTCATCAGTCCTACTTTGCCGATGTTCTTAAAAGGGACATTTTTTTTCATTTATTAAATTATGAGGTAACACAAAAATTGTAAACGATATACAACAGAAAAAGTGACTCTCTGCACCCATGCATAATGCATATCGCGGAGAGTCTTGGACAAAATTTACAGACAAGAACAACAGAAAAATTAGATAAGGCAAATTTACAGTAACGTACCTCCACCTAACTTAAAATTTAATAAACAGCAAACAAAACTAAACTACAAAAATTCACATATTTTTCACTACAATGATTCACCATTTAGCCCCCTCTCCCTCGTCTCCGGCAAAGAATGTCGGAGACGGAAGGGTTACCGTCCCCGCCACGAGGAGGCAGGTGACTACTATATTACGAACCACCACTGTTAAACACAAAACAAGACATTCACCCAGAAGACATCAACTGGAAGCCGGCTCCTAGGAACAGTGTTTTCACAAGTGTGAATGCAAAGAAGATCACTTCAATAAAAAATACATCTATTGTTGAAGTAGAATCAATCTCATCGGAGCTTATAAAAAATAAGATTTCATTGTTCGGAAGCTTTGATTGCTCTTCTAATAATAACTTGAAATTAAGAAATAATTCACACTATTTACTATGTGAATTCCAGATAAATGTTTCAATACGAAAAAATTGGCATAAAACGAATTTTATGAGATACAATACGTATTTTCTTCCTCGAGCTCGTTTCTCGTAAAAGAAGCAGCCTAAAACAGAAAGTTCATCGTCATTCGACTGTCAAGGTCTAGCGACAGCCACGCTCTCTGATGCAAGAATTCTGAATTTATTTTGCTGGCCTTTTGTGTGCCCGATCGCTGGAGCTATCTGGTGGGGTAATTTTAATACAAACAGCTTGGATACATTCGCTGTTTACACAACGGCCTTCAGCCGGCTACTGAAGACTATTTTACTATATCTTCAAGGCGGGAACGTCAATTCTGCCGAACTCCGCAAGCGCGTGTCGTACCTGCACGCAATAGGTGTTTGTTCATTCCAGATGTAACATTCATGTTACCTGCAGGATCATTTTGAAACAACCACCAAATTCCACATCTAAATCTGAAAGGAACATTTTTAGACACTAACATAAACAAATAAAAGATGTATTAATAACTAGTAAACTACAAACTACAAAAGACAAGTATATAAATTACCTACTTATTACATGAAATATTTTATACTAATAAATGAACAATAAACAATATAAGCAATAAGAAAAAAAAATAAAAAGTACCATCCTAGTAATCTACTGAATACACACGCCAACAGGTTATACACTTATTATATAAAAATCAAGCAAAGACAATAAAAATACTACTACATATATACAATTTAAATAGTCATTACATATATGCTCTTAAACGTTAGTCAAAAGATGGTAGGATGTCAAAGATGACTTTAGAGCCTGAGTGAGACGAGACGTCGGTCACTGGTGATGGTCCTTTGGGTAAAGTTGAAACACTCCTACCCTCGAACCACCACCATCCCGATCGGATTCCCAGGTACGCTACGCACCGTCCCCAGCACTCTTTTGTAGTGTTCGGTTCTGTTCTGCATGTCCAAAGGTACTCCCCTCCTTCGGAAAGCTTCGGCAACGAAGCGATACAGCTCATCGGGCTCTGCTGGAACTCCCGACGCCATCAACTGCATTTGGAGGACCTCTTGAGGAAATCTAAACGCTATCCTGTTTCCTCCGGATGCCCGAGACTGTACAAGGAATTGTAGCGCAACCTCGAGCATGGGGGTTTCCTCCAGTCTCGCAAGAATGTGATTTATGCGAATGCCGGAGTACACCCCCTCCGGAGAAATGTCGAAATATGTTATATCTTCTAAACAGGATCCCTGCGTCCAGTCCTCCTGGTTCTCTTCTTGACTCCGGATGGTGGTGAGAAACACAACCCAAAACACCAGCAGAGGCAGGATGTTATGCCTCCGCACAGAATACTGGGAACTCTGCTGAGCAGTGAGGAATGGTGCTGCCCCTGGTCACTCGGAGATGTCAATGGATCATCAACCACTGAACTTGTTTCCAGGTTCAGTGCATGGGCGCAGGCCGATGACCCACTATCAACAAACCCATCGCTCTCGATACTGGAGAGCTCCTCCTCACTTTTACCAGAGGAACTAGCACCCTGGTCGCACAAAGATGGACATGTGCACGGCAGGATGATCGTCACCTCCCGCGAGAAACGCACGTGTTTTGCCCTTGGTTCCACCTCGGCTTTGGAATCAGTCTGGGCATCCCCGGAACTGAACTCTTCTGCCTCAGAACGGACAGTCCTACTCACTAGGTTGAGTACTAGGACTCTTCCCGTTTCGTAGTCCATGTCCTTGGAACATAGCAAGCGTACGTCCCCCACCGCAGAGACTTGTATCAACCTGCTACCCGTTGCTGCCAGCGTGACAACTCGGTCAAGGAAGGTGAGAACCAAGTCCTCACCTACCCCGACTAGTTTCCATCTAGAACTTTTGGGGGAAGCACTCGTCATATTAGCTTTTGGCCCTCCTCGATCCCTGAGACCCGTCAGGAGAAGCAAATAATCACACTTATATTATGCCTCTTATTATAGCACCCGTCGCCCGGAAAAATCCCCCTCCAGTCCGGATTTAGACCAGTCGGCGGTCCCTGATGACACTACTGGCAAAAATTTCGAGTAAAACCAGGGCTGCGTCGTTTCCCAGAGCCGCAGCTAATACTCTTGGCTCCAGGACAACACCGTAACTCTCCTCTAACTCCTCTCTCGCCCGTGCGTGTTGTTCACAAAAATATATAGCGTGCTCTGCGGTGTCTAGCTCACCACACTCGCAGAACGGTGAAACGGCTAATTCCAGATCATACAATTTATTTTTAAAAGGACCGTGCCCTGAGAGCAGGTGCATCAAGTTCCTTGAGGGTGAAAACTTGTTTTTCCCAGGAAATATAACATCTGGAAAAATTTCCCTACATTGGGCTTCGCCTTCCTCCGCCTGCCAGCGAACTTGCCAGACACCGAGAACCCTCTCGGTTATAAAGGCCCTGTCCGACACAGTAGCGTGACCCGGACTGTAGGAGACACCGTCCAGCGAGTACGACAATTCCCTTCTAGCATTGTATCTTCATTACCTCCAAACCCAGGGGCAATTTCCTGTCAAGACCTGGAGTCTGACAGTAGGGGCAGTTCTATACGCCCCAGTTCCAGCTCTTTAAGTGCGGCGAAGCGCTCTGCCGCACATCGTCAGACGCGCCCGATGCGCCCAAACCGAAGCACAGTACAATACAATTGGCAGGAAAGCACCCCGGTAGATGTTTTCAAGGGTCCTGCTGCATATCAGATGCTTCCTCGTCGATAACCTCATCACCTTGTAGAAAATACTTTTGGCCTTGGCCGTCACAGTCTCGAATGCTCAAGAAAGTTTAGCTTTTGGTCGAAGGTGACTCCAAGATATCTCTGCTATTTCACTGTACATATCGACCTCCCGTTTAGCCTGATCAAAGGAGGACGGCCAGCATGTGACCCTCTCATGACCATGAGCGATGTTTTGCTCTCAGAAACAGCAAGCTTGTTTCTGCGGCACCATGCGGACACGATAGCAAGCGAAGAATCGCCCTGCTCCTCAACCTCCCTACGGTTATGACCCTCTAAAACTAATGCCAGATCATCGGCATACGCAACGTGCTTGATACCCAGCGATGACAGTTCCCGAAGGAACGGATCCATCACCAGGTTCCACATTGCAGGACCAGAGTTTGATCCTTGAGGGCATCCTTTTGACAGTCTCTTGGAAAACAAAACTCCTCCATGAGACACACAGGCCTCACAATCACAGAGATACCCCGAATACAGACCATATAAGTTTGGTGGGCAACCCACCTCCCTCAATGTGGCCAGCATGATTGGCCACCATGCATTATCAAAAGCCCCAGAGATATCAACGAAGATCACGACCACATGCTTTAGCTGGCTCTCAGATGTTAGTCGAACCAGTCTTTGCACTGCGTCCTCAGTGGAGCGTCCAGCCCGAAAACCATACTGCGTATCGGACAGACCACAACCCTCGTCAACACATCGTTTCAGCTTCTTAACCATCAGCCACTCAAGCAGCTTTCCCTCCTCCGGAAGAAGACCAATCGGCCTATATGCCTTTGGATCGTCCTCAGGCTTGCTCTTGTTTTTAGATAGCAAGGTCACGATCGCCCTCTTCCAGATTTGTGGGAAGCAGCCATCTTCGAGGCATCGATTGAAAAGCCTAGTAAGAGGACCAACAAGCAAGGTAGAAGCTGCTTTGATCATGGATGGCGAGATCCTATCGATACCAGGGGTTTTCTTAGAGTTAAGATTGCCAATGGCATCTCGAACCTCGCCCATGGAAAAACTGACTTGACCAACACTTACGTATTGCTCCAACAAGCCTTCTCTGATTGCTAGATGGTATGCGCTCTCAGAGTAGAGGTCGTCGCTTGGAAGCAATGTGTCAAGCAAAAGAGACGCGGTTCGCTGGTACCCCACAGTATGTGACGACGATTGCTCGTCGCCACCCAAACACAAAGATCTCATGGCGAATGGTATTCGCATCTTTTCAGACGCGATTTTGTACGGTGTGCCCCAGGAATTGAGCCTCGATATGCTCTCCACATACTTCTCCCACGACTTCCTCTTTGCCTTTTTAACGTCAGAGTTATACTTCCTTCGGGCCTCTCGGAAAGATTCCTTGAGGTCCTCCGTTGGCAAACCCCTACGCTTGGCATTTTGTAAGGCTCGTCTTGCTCTACGAAGACGGATTCTGCCTTTCGCCAGCCAGTCCCTCCACCAACTCACCGCTTTCCTCCTTGGCAGACCAAAAGGAATTGCTTCCCTGACCGCCTGGAGAGTAACATTGTTCAAGTCAAGAGCTACTGAATCACAGGAAGCTTGCTCTTCTAACCCTCTCAAGCCCCTGCTCAAAGAAATGGTGTACTTTTCCCAGTCAGCCTTCCCTAACTTAAAACGATGCAGCGGCTCGTCCTCCAGAGTTGCCCCTGTGCGGAGATCATCCTGACCGAACAATCAACATTTCCATCTTAGGATCTGATGGTCTGATCCAGTGTGGTAATCATCGATTTTCCAACAAATGATACTGTCGAAACCTCTCACGGATGTAGCCTACGACACATCGATGTTGGACACGCCCATAGCGTTACAGAACGTAGTCAAACCGTACGTCGCCTCATTTGCCACCTGCAAGTTGTGCCGGGCAATTAACCCCTCCACCTCCTCCCCTCTAGAGTCCTCAGTTCCACTATGTCACAGATGGGATTTGCCATTTGCATCAATTCTTATATGAATGATGTTCCCGTGGAGCGCTCGGAGAACCGAGTCCAGATGTTCAATGAGAGGCTATATCGGAAAAGGATACGGTGGAAAGTATGCCGACACAAAGTAAACAGATTGTCCACGCCACGCCACCTGGCACACAGCCACATAGCGTGTCGTGAACTGGACAAGTTTTAAGACGTCCAATTAGGGATTGCTCACAAGGATAGAAGGCACATTGTTTATCAGTAGAAATTTGCATTACACGGTAAGACGTCGGGATGCAAGCAACCCTATTTCCCACCGTATATGGTTCCTGAAGTAAAACAATAACAATTCCAAACTCATAAACATATTTTTCGAGATTCCCCATGGCCGCCACCATCTTGCGAGCATTAATTTGTGCGATGTTCACCTCACTCATAGGCGGTTTGTTGTCTCAGCAACTCCACCGCCCGTGAGTATTCCGGACACAGCCTTTTGTCCCCGGTCAGATGGTCAGACCTCTTGTTAAATTGCTTGCAGGTAGCGCAGCAGGACACTTGCTGCTTACACTGTTCTCTCTTGTGCCCCTCGACGCCACACTTGCCGCAGACTTCAGCCTGCCTTTTGCAGTGTGCGCCAAGGTGTCCATAACGCTGGCACCGGAAACAGCGCAAAGGCGTTTCGTACCGATCGACTCTGTACGAAATCCACTCAGCGTACAACCGTCCTCGCTCAAGCATTGCCCTCCAAAGACGTGAGGGCAACTGAATTACCCAACTCTTCGCTCCCTCACCGCGAAGAGGGACAGTATAAACAGCGAGCGTCGCAGGGGCGACGCCGCATTGCTGTCACATGAGGTAAAGTGAAGCAATGTACTAATTTTATATTTTTACGCAGTAGTCAACACTCTTCATGGATGCCACCCTCAGGCGAGTTCACACCAACATACGCATCATAAAGTATGAGCACTATTGACTGACTGCAACACATCAAGCCCCTCAACTACTAGTAATGCAACATCAGTCAGGAAGCATAATAATTTTGTGTAATGTTTAATTTCTGAGACTACAAAGGTTTGTGCAAAAACTATGCCAACTCTGTCATGTAGCCAATTGGCTTAAATTTCATTTACTCCCAACGTTTTGAGGAATTTACTACTTAGTAATTCTGCTTATGTTCTATATAGTCAAGTATTTTCTTTGTAAGTTCAAAAAATGGGAAAACTACTAATGTAATTTATCTCAAAACAGTCGTATCGTATTGAGAGATACCTATGACATGTTTATCAAATTTACCTTGGGTCTCACAAAGTAATTCTATTTTTGTCACTTAAGGGAAATCGCAAGTATATGTGAATTCACTGTGTTATAATTAATACGTTTTTATTAAATGAACACATTATCAGTGTACCCTGAATCTTCCTTTTCGTTAGCTTACTGAATTGTTAAGCATATATCATCCTGGTGGTTTAGTGCTTGTCTCCTATAACAGATATGATAAATCTCGAAATTAAATTTCCAATCAAATTAAGACATCTGCTGCATGCGATACATTTCTCAATTTTAAAACTGAACAATATATTGAATATGAGAGGTCTTGAAGAATAATTTTGGTTAACTTGAATATTTTTCTAAATAAATATATTCTATGCTTTCCGAGATAAAAATTCAATGTTACTTTAAAAATTTAGTTCCTAATACTTATAAAAAATAATCCGCGGAGACCTAGTCTTTGTATGATTAAGGGAAATGCCTGTGATTTTAATGTTTCCGTCAACTTTATACGCAAACGATTTTGAACATTTCGTTAATAATAATTCTGGAACACAAATTAAATTGGACTGGATGTTTCGTCACGGTAACTACTCAAATGCTAGAGATCTGGATTCTAAAATTATTTTTGGTGCCATAGAAAAATGTATTTACAAAAAACAACAACGGAAAAGTAAAATTTCTAAACACGAAATAATTACATTAATAGAATTTATGAACGAACGAAAAGAATATTTCCAAAGTTTTAAAGGCATTTTGCAATATTTAATGAATGAACTACTGCCACCAGTATAATTTATGAAGTACTACCACCAATATAACCAGTACTAATGTAATTGTATTAAAACAAATCTTCCTTCTTTATTAAGGTTTACCCTACTATACGATGATATCATTAGATACCAGGAATCATGCGGAAAATAAATGAAATGTCAGCAAAAATTGTATGTTATCTAAGATCACATTAAGTTATTTTTTTTTCGTGGTCGTGAACTATGCTTATTTTAGATTTTAAGAATATTATTTATCGTTTTCAATTTAATAAGATTATTAATTCAATATTTTTCACTGAAGTCGACATAATTATGTATACTTAAAAGAAATGTTGAAAGTAGAAATTTTTCAACATTTCAGGATACTCTTCATGAGCTTCTACCAAGAACTCATTTTTTATTTTTCACTAAAGAGCAACTCTTGATCGGAAATAATAATCGTTGAAGTTCACGACCTTCCGTCTCGTCCAAATAAACTTAATTTTCCTTTAATAATTCGACTTAGTCACCTATCCGTCTCAGTAGTACTCTCTGGAGTCCCCACTGGCTCCCCACGCGCCATCGTCGAACTGTCGTTCGCTTTAAAGTGAAACTTAAAACTTTTGGGGACTCCATTACCGGCCGGGCGACGCGACGTGGAGCGGTCACGTCGAGAAAACGAGCGGGAAGCGTAGAGCAGATGCTTTAGGGTTCCTGTTAACGCGGAGGATGAGTGAGTGAACGAAGTTCAGAGTGAGTCTGGACTGACGCAGGGTCGGAGCTAGAATTACTACGATCAAAACAACAAAGTTATTGCGTGACAGAGACAGAAAAAAATATTTTAAAGTTTATGCTCCCCAATTTATGAAAGAAAACAGACGAAACCAGATGTCATGAATAATAATTTTTTTACTTACTGCATTTTAAATATAGTCATTATATAATCATCAATGCATGATTTCCATTTTTCTTTCCACTCACACTTCTTGGGTCAATACTCTTCAATTTCTGGAACGCACTTTAGCTTTTCAATATATTGCATATCTTTTCATGATACAGAATTTTTCACATCTTTTCTTTCTTCGAATCAGCTAAAGATGCGGAAGATGTGACTCGTATAAAATACTTATACTTTATAAATTGTATTTGCCGTCAGTAATATATATTCGATAATATTATTACCGGTTATATCATATCACATAAAAATGGCGATATGGTACGACCAGGAAGTCAATAATTCAATTCAGGAGATAAGAAGCTTTACATCAAATAAAAGCACTTTAAAATTGACCTCATGCGAAACAAATATTTTTCTTTAGTTCCTACCTCTGGATTGATTTCTTTCATACTTTTATTATTACGGAGCCAAATTTTCATTTAAAATTTATGTGATCCTGATTCTATGTTATTCAGACGTTGCGCAAGTTTGGCCAAGTCAAAGGACATTTAGATCTTTCGTACCAAGGATGGTTACCCACTTGACGGATCCGTGGCGATCACTACTTTTCGTCGGGAAGCAAGTGTGACCTACAACCTTGTTTTGCGCCCTGTTTACTTGCCAAGGAGACGGTGAAGCGTATTTCAAGTATTGATCTACAGGATGACCTAATTCAGAAGATTTCAGTTACAAGAAGGTTTAACAGGTTTAAATAACGAAATTATACTATGAAGTTTGAAATATAATACATTTACACGGAACTTCATAATGTAAACAAAAAAGAAAATTGCGATTTGATATATAAATTGATCAACATTAGGTTTTTTGTGTAGAAACAATCGATTAATAAAGAAGTAATTTTTTTTTAGATTTTTAATTGAACAAATATGATAAACTCATTTGTAATAACTCAAATTATCAGAAATTAAAATTTCCAGTAAAATTCCTAATCATTCAAACCTAAAGGAATGTTCTTTTGGGAACATGGAAGTTAGAGAAATAAAAGCAAACTGAAGAGTAAAATCATTGAAGCTTAAGAAATGATTACACAACTATTCAAATGCAAAGACACTTTTCAAAACATAGAACATACTCGTTTGACATATTTTAATCCAAAGATTTCGCTAAAATTTTAATTTTAATCAATAAAAGACATCACAATTAATTTCAACGTGCGGTGCATTTTACATGCTCTATATACAAAAAAAAAAAAAAAAAAAANTTTGGCTGCCAGCCGGACAGACAACACATATGCTAGCACAGCTAACATTGGTCAGCAATGAGGTAAATTTTCCTCCCTCTATACCATACCTTACACCATTAGCTCTCACAGCTTAAGTAGATAATCTACAAGATGATAAGGGGGCATGTTGTACTAACTTATGGCAGAGGACGTCACCCACTCGTTAAAATTCGGCATTGGAAAATCATTTGCATGCTTTTTTCCCTTACTACTTTCTTGGCGATATTAATTTTTATTACAACACCATTGCCTTACCTTGCTTAATCACAACCGCATAGCACACATACTTTTCAGTACGTTCTTTTTTCAAGGTCCGTGTCAGGTGCCAGTATTCGATCCAAGGTGCTTGTCTTCTCAAAGCGAGAACGCTACCACTTTTTTCTAATTCTTTTTTCTAACCGCCCCTCCATCGCGGTAGTCAGTGTGCACCAGTCCATTGTCATTTTACAGCTTCTTCTATATATTGGTGTTATGCACTCCGTTCCTCATCTTAATAACATATCTAGTCGATATGTATCTACTGGCTCATTAAAATAGTTCTTAAATAATTGGAGAAATACTTTCTCTTTTGATTTTTTGTTATTCTCAAAAATTGATTTACATACTTTTCTTGAAGATTTTCTTCGCTTTTTTTGTTTATCTGTCATCGTGTAATGGACATAATGTGCTATGAAGCATGAGACAGTGTTATTTTTGAAACTGATAAAATATTGGTAGTCTGGTTCAATTAAAGTTTTTTCTTTAGTAGTTTCTTCTTAACGTTTTTCCAAAGTTCTTTGACATGTTTGCATTCTCTAAGGTGATGTTGTATCGTGTCTTGTTTACCGCATGACCCGCAGTTCCCAGACTTACACATTTGTATTACAAAAAGCTTAACATTGGTCGGAATCACATCATTTATTGCTTTGTACCACGTCTCCTTAACTTCATTTGGTAGAAATTTGCGATGAACATTTCTCCACACATATTGCCATTTCACATTTGGTTTCTTGTCAACAATTCTGGACTTTATCATCTTCATTTTCATCACTTCCATGTACATCTGTTTTGTGCTTTTTTAAAAAATCTTTCAAGTTTTCATTTCTAATTTCCTCATATATTGAGGGAGTATAAACACATTTTTCCAAGAAGTGTTTAACATATTTTAAATTTCTTGGCACTGAATTAATGTTCGGTAGGTGTTTCAAACCGACGTGTTCAATCCAATATGTGAACCAATATTTTGTAAATCTATGAGCATTTTTGAAAGAATCTATTACTTCTTTAACAAAAAAAATGTCGCATTTTTCTTTAACATCACATAAGCTCCTCACTACTTTTGTCTTAGACACACACATGTTATTCAATGAGACCATAAATACGTTTCCTCTTCAGAGTATTTGCCCTATTAACTTTTTCACTCTCGCTATTTGCTTCTTTGGTATTGGTGACACTTTCGCCACATACCAAAGTTTTGAAAGTAGGCATGTCTGAATATACCATATTATTTGTTGTAAATTCCATTCTCTTAATATTGAGTCTTTTGCAATTCCTTGCATAGCATTAAGAAGTGTTTCTAAATTGTAATTTGATGCATAATATAAATCAGATAAGAACCATATACCTAATATCTTTAATTTTCTGACTATCTGAATATTACTTGATTGAAATTGTCCTTCGGCAAAGGGTAGTATTTTGGTTTTTGACACGTCTATTTCAGCACCTGCTTATATGCCGTATTTATGTATCACTTCTAGAGTTTTTTGCAGATCCTCTTCTTTTCCTAACACTACAGTTACATCATCCACATATGCTTTGACAGACACCATTTTTTGAAGGTTTGACGAGTCACTGAATTTTCTGTGTAGAGCTATTACTAAGGAATTAAGAACAATACAGAATAACATCATTGACAGCGGGCATCCTTGTCTCACTGATCTATTGACTGGAATTTTATCCGACAGAAACCCATTTATTTGTATTCTTCAATAACTGTCTGCGTATAACGTTTGTATCCAACTGCATAATATACTACCAAAATTAGTCTCTTATAACACGGCGTGCAGATATTTGTGATCGAAAGCCTGTTTAAAATCTATTGACAATATTCCACTCGTCTTCTTCTCAATTATCTTATATGCAATCCCTTCTCTAATATCATTGACTTTATCCATTATTCGTCTTAATTGAACTGCAGACGCCTGTGCAGGATGTATTACAGCAGGAAGAGTTTGTTTTAATATATTTCCCACAACACCTGCAATAATCTTGTAGTCGGTTTTCAACAAAGTAATTGTCCTGTAATGTACTAAATTGCTAAATTTTGGGGACTTTTTGACGAGAACAATTATTCCTTGATATTGTGATTCAGTTAGTTTTTCCCTTGAAAGTACTGACTTGATTACTTCATGTAAATTTTTTCCTCTAATTTCCCAGAATACTTTATAGAATTTTACAGGTATTCCATCAGATCCTGGGGATATATTATTAACTCCGGAAAACACTGCTTCCTTAACCTCGTCAACTGATATATCAGAGATGAAAATGTCTTTTTTTTCTGGTTCAGTTTCCAACACTTTATCACGTCTTTAATCTGCATATAGTAGTTACTTTCTTCTGTCACCTGGAAAAATTTCTTGAAATGTTGATATGTATGATTCATGATTTGAGACTGACCCACAAACGATCCTTCATTACATGTAAACCTGAAATAAAATTACAACTTTTGCGTTTCCTACCAGCAATCACGTGAAACATACTGGCAAGTTCATTTTGCGATGTCAAATCTCTACTCCGAATTTTAGCTGCTTCCATCCTTTTCCGATATATACTAATGATTAGTGCTTGAAAATATATTTTATTTTCATTATCTCCCTTAGATATAATAGACTTCCTACTTATTTCGTTCAGGCAGAGGAAATATATATTTAACTTCGGTTCTTCTTCCCGTTTTTTCAGACCTGAATAATATTTTAAAAAATTCGTAACATTCACTTTTACACATTGTTCCCACCATTCTGCACACATTGTTCCCATAATCATATTAGCCGTACTGGCTTCTCTATGTTCTATTGCTTCTCGAGATAAGTTTCGGATATTAACTGTTTCTGTCTTGTTTTCTGAACCTTCTTTTGAAGCAGGCTCCATCTGGTGATATCCACTACAATCTACATTGGCGTTAGTATTATTTGCGTGTCCATCGCCTTGTCCATCTCCTCCTACCTGACTCGACATCTCGGAAACCAATTTCTCACAAAATTCTTCATTTTTCTCTCCTTCATCTTCTAATTTTTTTTCCCGCGCACTATGTCCGCCATTTGAGGTGTAATTCTACCTTCCCCTTCTGACCTCTCCACGGGTGTCTGAGCTTGCCTTCCTCCCTCCCTCACGGCCTTCTCTGTCTCTCTTATATTAATTTTGCTAATTTCCTTTCGTGGCATTGTACATTCGCGTGTAAAATGATTTGCTGATCTACAGATAAAGCACAAATTATTTTCTTGTTTTAGAAATATTGTTCATGGGTGTCCTTGTACCAAAATGTTTATTGCACTTGGGATCGTCATCCCGTTCAAAATTACGTATGCGAATCGGGTGAAAGATTTTGCATGTGCCAGGTCATCCGTCAGTCTCAAATTAATTTCTTTAATTGGATTTACTATCTGTCCAAATCTGCTCAAAATATTAGTTAAAGACTCATTTTCTCTTGTCGGACATACGTGATATAAGTAATTATTTTGCCTCTGTTCCATTTCTTTGTATTTTCACTTTAATCTCTTTAATCATTAAAAATTCTTTACTTAACAATTTCTCCAAGTCATCATTTCCTTTTAAATACACGCACACACTACCTCCTCGTATGCGTAGTTCACTGCTTCTGCTGTGACGACGTCTGCAACAGCCCTCACGCAGTCTTCCACCGTTATATTTTCTTCATATCCCAACAGAATAGCATTTTTCTTACTTGGACGCTGGCCGGCGTCTAACCGCCCATGCACCAGGGGTCCCCTCCTCCTGTGCATGCCGAATAAAGAACTCTTTACTCTTCACCAGAAAGTCATATTCTCTTCACGAACCAGATACACAAAACTTCACAATGCTCCTGAAGTCAGTTCAAATTGTCACCCTCACACGCTCAAACACCACCGCAAACCTCCGCCACACTAAAAGGTTCAACTGTTGGTCTTGCTTCGTAAGTACTCTCCAGACACGTCTTATCTCTTCGGAGTCTACCTACATACTGCCACAGAGCTACTGTATTGGACTATTCCTGCGCGATAACAAAGAATAAATTTTTATCGCCTAGTGTTGCGCTGTCTTAGATTTGACACCATAGTAGTGGTATCATGAATAGTAAATACGTAAAATCGTATTCATCTCTAAAACCTTGAAAAATATATATTAAATTACCAAGAAAATATTGCTTTTATGAATCCAAACGTTTCTTTATTTTGAATATACTTGAAATTTATTCTTATTGGATTGATACAGTTGAAAATAACATTATAGCTGATGATACAACTTTCTCCCTCCCAGACAAAACATTGTTAGCTCCCGCTGTGATAGAAAGTTGATCTCGACCAGACGAAAACTCTTTAAGGTAGCTACAGCGTAAGCTGTAGCAGCTATTGTAGCTGTCTGTTCGCAATACGACCAATGTATGAGCTGTCACAGCTAACTTGAGGTTGAGCTATCCAACTTATTCTTCCCCCTGTACGGTTGAACGATCTTGTTTCATTATTTTCTTTTGATTATTTCATTATTTGCATTAATACGGTAAGAATTTTTTTTCATATAATTTTCCGACGCCAATATATTGGGGTGATTCAGAATACCAATCACACAGTTATAGGTGTTGTAGAGGGGACTCAGGACACCAATATTTGGTAACAAACCCATGTCCGAAAATGCGCCATTTAAAAGATAAACGACTTTGAAATAACGTCAAAGGATAAGCAGCACTTGCATCAACCAACTCGTACTTGCTTGAACTACAACATATGCTCCAACCAAATATTGCTGTCCTGCCTCTACAATACCTATAACTGTGTAATAGGAATTATGAATCATCCTGTATATTGTGATAGGACACAAGAAACCAGCATAAGTGCAATAAAAAATATTACAAAAATCGTATTAAAACACACGAGTTTAAATTTTTCTCACAATTTAAGTTTTATATTTTACAAATTGTTTTTATTTAATAGGCCAAAAATATTGCAAAAGATTTATTATTTACAAGAATATCAATCGAATATTTTAAAAATTTAATAGTTGAAATCCTGAAAAGATTTTATCACTAGTGAGACATTGTCGTAATGTTCTTTTAATATCCACCGCTGATTCATGCGTGCCCCCTTTAAAACTCATCTTTTAAAAATCTTTCGAGATTTTAGAGTCGGAATCATCTGTTGTAATATAAATAAATTTCTATTATACATTCAAGAAATTCACTTGACATTAAGTCTTCCCGTTGCCTGATAAATACCTTCTATCACCATTACTTTTTATCAGAAGAAAATACTGAGTATTCACTTGAATTATTAAATATTTGATCCAGTTTTATTGCACTACATCTCACAAATTGCATTTGACTCAACTCTCTTCTTCATATTTAGAAACAATAATATGTTTTGAGAGCCGTGAGATGGTGGCGGGCGCATCTGCGTGAGGGAGCTGTGGCAGCCATAAGACGCAGAAAGCCTTCGAAGCAATCCCGCAAAAGGTTGCGCGCACCTCGCCTCCGTGTGTGGGCAAAGCGAACTTCTTAAGAGCGAAGCTCTTCGTGAAAGAAGCACGCCTCCGACTGAAAAGTCCGATTACCTGACGGGAGAGAAGACAGAAAATAAACGACCTCGCAGACACAAGGAACAGAAAGGAGAAATGTTGGGTTTTACATGAAGCAGATTCCAAAAAGACACACTTTCTTTTGGATTGTGTTATTATAGTGTGAATTATATCAGCACAATATTAGTTATCATTATATATATACATATATATATATATATATATATATATATATATNTATCGTCTAATATGTGAGTGCCTTTTAAGAATTTCATCAAAAAAACCCACAGAAATCTCTTAAATTGCGGTTAACCACACAGGTGACAGATTAATTATGTTATGGGAGACGTAACCGAGATTCTATTGGGAGTCCTGCCTCTCATTTTTGTACAACATATCATAATTAGTTTTATGGGTTTCTTCGTCAATTTTAATGTTTCACGTTATTTTCGTCACGTTTCACGTTATTAATTACTTAGAGTAGTGTCGCATGATTTTCAAGATTTCCATTATATTCTACTGACTACCAGCGTTGCCCAATTTGTTTTCTTATACCAATCTTTCTTTCGTGTCTAACACACTCGCCTTCTACCTCTGGGGACGCCGGTTCAAACCCGGCCCGATCCAAATAGAATCCGAGGTGGTTGACGGAGCGGTGTTCGCGGCAGGTTTTCTGGGGGTGTCTCCCGTTTCCCCTGCCTATCATTCCACCACAACATTCACTCATAATCATTCGCCCCCATGTCATTCATTATCACCGCTTTAGGGGAGGTGCGGCAGGAAGGGCATCCGGCACCCTAGTATACCCCAGCCAAAATCAAATGATGCATCATATGTCCATACCATAGAGAAGATAGATGTACTTATGGCATTTCTGACGATTCTGGAGTGCTGGTTGGAAGTAGCAGAGCGAATGGTTGGGGAAATATTGTTTCGTTTTTTTTCTTTTAAATGGTTATTTGTAATTTGTGCCATATAAAAACCCTGATTTTACAGGTAAATGATAACTTATAACAACCAAGATAAGTTCTCTATAACTATTTTATTCCATTTAGGCGTGTCATGGTAGAAACATGAGTAACTTTATAACACATTTTATGACATGAGTAATTCTAATGCAAGATGTAATTCTGGTGTGACTAGTTGTTTCGGAGACAACTTAATTTCTTCTTATGAACCAACTAATTTATTAGTTAAATAAACAATGATCAATTTAATTATTTCAAATACATTCCTTGGAAAATCCTCATACACGTTTAATTAATGATCATAATGCTCTAATGACTCTAAGGTTGGCAATAGAAAAGTGGAAACCAATGGTGAGTACCCACTGAAAGTAGTCAGCGATAAAAAAATCCTTTAATGAAAATCTGTAAAATGAAAAGTGTTACTCACTACAAAAGAGCAACATCACAGGACAAAAAGATCTTCTCCCTGTGTCTTCGGACGAAGAGGACGACGACTGCTTCAGGATTGAATGCACTGAATCCTATTCAAAATCCTTGCTACGTACAAAATGGCTGCATTGTTGTAATTGCACAGAGTGGGCTCATGACAGTTGCACAGTGATGAACAATATTTATTTGTAAAAATTGAACTTTTGCAATTAAATGAATTTTTGAAATCATAGGTACAATTTTGAAAAAATAACAACTCAATACAACAAAATTTTTATAACTTCAAATATGTCATGTAAGAAGTAACCTCATCTGTTCCCGCCGAATTAAATCAATCAACGTCCAGTATTGATTTTGAATCTCGCACCCACTTGCATGTGGTTGAACACCCATTTTTTTCTCAAATTCTGAAGGTTGCTCCTGACATTGAACATTCGACGAATTCCGAGCGACCGGTCGCCGAATACCGAATAGTGTGAGTTGCTTACTCTATGCCGCCTCACGAATAAAGATGCTCGCTCTATTCGCAGCGTGTCGGTCTTCTGGGCACAACAATGGTAGCCGAGCAAAGACGAGCATTGATAGAGTCCATATTACTCTACCTAGAGGGGAGCCCTTGTTTTTGTATATCGCGCTGTAGTTGGCTAGTTTAAGGACAGTAGGTTTACACTGCTATATAACGAAGCAGTTGTTCACTAGCTGCCATTAGTGAACGCCGCCGTTAATCATAGTCTTCTCCAAATAGTTGAGACCGCACAATGCAATCCTGCACACACCACACAATATACAGGAGAGCCTCATGCCGCATACATTTTCACTATGTCAAACTATTCACGTGCACAAGTGTACCTGATCACACGCATTCTTCAAATGTTCGACAGTGCTTTTGTCGTTAAGTTATGTCTTTGATTGTGAAAAATACAGTCGAATTCAACAAATTTTCTTTTCTATTGTGCGTGTGTCGTAACAAATCAGTGTGAGCTCACCGTCAAGACATGTGTGAACATTCCATTAAGGGTCGAGCTATGACTTCACAATCGACATATAAGCACAATCATTAGCTCACTCAATTGGAGTTGGAAACTTGCATTTGTACATTTCGTTTGAGAATTTGATTACTCGTTCATTCAAAGTGTGGGTGACTTCAAGATTTAGATACAGTATTCAATGAACTAAATGAAGCATTAATTTCAATTTCCTAAAGAATATATTGAAATTCCATATGTTTGATTTCTCTTGTATACTTTTTTAATTTCTTTAATAATTTTATGCATTGTTCTTATTCATTATTATTTCACGTTAAACAAGCATCTTTCAAAACATTTTCTGTGTGTGTCAATAATCAATGTCTACATATTTAACTTTATTGTATAAGGAATATGTAGTCATACTATCCATTTTTTGATTTATTAAAACATAAGGTCTTTTCGGCCGCGTGGAGGTCATCATCAATGACGACTCCATTGATGAGACACATTCAACAACTTGCTTAACATGAATTCATGACAAAGATACCTAAACCAGTATCTCTTGAGTATATTTTTCAATTTATTGATATATAAAATTGATATAATAAAATATATAATATAATAATATTGATAAAATATTATTATATTAATATAATATATATTATAATTATATTATATTATAAATAACAGTATATTTTATTATATTAATATTATACAATATAAATGTTAGTATATCTTTTTAAAGGCTCTGATGACCTTGATGGTGGCGAGCCCTAAAGTCAAATTAAGAAAATGAGACAATTTTCTGATTTTGCTTATGTATGTTTAATAAACACACCTTAAATTAAATAAGCATTTTACGCATTTCATTTCTTATTTCCATGCATTATTATGTCTTATTTCCATGTCTACATTTAGGTAATTTTAATGTTTCGTTTAGGTATTTTTGAGACATTTAATACACATAAACTTGTATTATCCGTACTCCTAAAGTCATACCAAGTTTTTTACTCACTGGTACCCACGAGACTTTTAATACTCCAAGGTGCAAT
>NNCF01129389.1:168408-318421 GCA_002313205.1 Laupala kohalensis
GAGAGAGAGAGAGAGGGAGAGTGTGTGTGTATAAACGAGCTATGTGGTATTGTTCAATTAAAAAATTTACACTTGAACATTTTAGTGATGAGTCGATTCATTATGGCTTTTTTTTAGCGAACACTTGGAAGGTTAAAGTGCATTTAATTAGATCTTCTTAACATATTTTGGACTTTCTTTTCAGCGCATATTTTAATGGAATTTTTAATTTTCAGTGCATGTCGATCTGATCCCTGGTTATAAGAATAGTTATTGTCGTTTATCTAACTGTTTAGAAATGAAGTAACGAAATGGAAACTGAATTTTTCAATCAAAAAGAGATAGTTTCAAGTATCTTCCATTTTCTTTATGATTGAACTTCTTCGGGAGTTAGTGACAAAACATGAAACCCATTTTACTGGTTCAAAAATTATTTGGGCTACAACCAATGTGTGTCGTAACAGCTAATGTACAAGACAAATCAAAGTATTATGGAGGATGCCGTGCAAGGAAGGAAGAGATACTTTGTTAAGAAAAGCAAAAATTGAATGTGTAATTTTTTTAAGTGTACCAATCTAAATTTTTAATAAAACTTATAAATTGTACTCTATTATTACTATTACAATTTCATTTATTGATGTGTTAAAATTAGCTACACTAAACAAGTGAATAACAATGAATAATATTATTTCTAGTATCTATCTAAAAATAGGAGTTGGGATTCTCAATACTATTTACTTAGAAAAAATATAGAATATTAAATTACGAAAATTAACTCTGCAGTATTAGTGGGTTGATTTCTAAGAAAATACGCATATTATTACATGTGCTTACGTAATTTATTAAATTACGTTTCGAGAAAACAAGTCGTTTGCTGGTAAGTCACGTTTAATGTCTTATCGTTGTACGACGAATTTTTATTATAGAAAAAAAGTAAGAAATTATAGAAGTCGTTATTACGTGTATCTGTTCACGGCGATTGTAAATTTTGGAAACTCATATGAGAGGAGTTTTGTGCGCAATATTATATAGAGTGGTAGTGAGGAAGGACTACGCTAGTATGACTACTCTGAGCAGAATTAATAATGAGCAAGCAGACCTCTTCTTCAGGTGGTGTTGATTCAGTATACAATATTTTAGAAGTAGAATGTATTTTTTTAAACAGTATCATTTTACTGCACCAAAAGAAATCAAACATTCCGGTAGTTTTTGTTTCATAACCTCAAAAAATTCATTTTTGTTAAAAGGCTGTTTGAAAAAACGTACTAAATTTTCTGAATATTTCTTCCCCGTTTTACTATAAACATAATATTCGTAGTAAACAGAAGAATGTAATTCAAAAACCGAACAAGTAGTTAAAGGACCTGAGAGTGAAAAAGAGGAGAAACGAAATATTTGTACTGTCAAGATTTATATTTGGAACCTAATGAAGAATGAATTACATGTCAAATATGAGGTAACTGTGTGCCCACTGTGGGTGTGCCGGAGTAGAAGAGAATGAAGTTATCCACAACTGTCCAGTTTGTGAAGATAGAGACGACTGTGTGTCATACATCTTATCCCTGGGCTGTCCTTCGTCACGGATGGGGCAAGATGAGAATTTCGTACTTTTTTGTTTTTCATTTTCTATTATTTGAGGAATTCTATTGTTGTGTTTTGTTTAGTTGGAATTATAGAGAAGAAAGTCTTATTATTTTCTAATAAAAGTATATAATTTGTGCAATTAAGATTAGGTTTCATTCTTTAAGTTCTTCACTCCTTCTTCTGAACTCAAAGTGGCAAAGGAATGAAAAAGACCAAACTTATGTAAAAAATTTGCAGAATTTGGCCGAATTCATTGCGATAATTTTTTATATGGTGTGAGTTTAAAAATTAGTTTGGGCAATCTGAAAAATTGATATTCAAAGTTTTAAATTTTGTAAAACAGAAGTAAAATTCGCCAGGATGATCGATCTAGAAACAGGACTATATTTCCAAAAGTTACTGAGTCAAGAAAGTAATTTACATACACACACAAACGACAAAGGAGCCGCACAACTTTCAGACTAGACACTGTCTCCTATACGATATTTGTAAAACGAATGGGTGAATTTATTAATTCACAGTATCCTAAAAGAAGTCACCAAAATTTACTACAGAATATTATTGTAAATGTCAATGGAGATTTAAAACGGATTACAAAATAATCATAATTAAAACATTGATTCGAGCAGAACCACGTTTGTAAGGTTTGTTACAACTACGAAACACCTTATCTCAAGAATATCATTATGCATAAAGTACGAAGTGATTCCATTGCCTAATGCACTTGGTACCTTTCAATTTCTTTTAAAGCACTTTTCCAAACAGAAAGTGGACCTCGTTTCTCTCCAATAACTGCAAAGCGGGAAGAATAAAGCCTTCGGCGGATTATTTTAAGGAAGCGATATCTTCTCTGAACACCCATGTGAGGATATATGTGAGTCGATAAAGCCTATACACTCCAACTTCCCCGTATCTGCTCCTTCCTTTCTGAAGAGAAACAGGTGTAGTATACCTTCTTGAGTGCTATATATTACCAAAACTGCTCTGTCACGGTCTAACGTCTCCGATAAACGTTACGACGCTACGAAAGTTTTCAATCTAACAGGAACAATCTAAAGTGGTATGGAAAGTGTTGTAGATCTAGTTTGAAGTTCCAACAAACTGGGGAACATAAGTATTGTCCAACCTCTGAATATTGCAGTATTTAGTATTTTTGATGTATGTAGTAAGACTGAAAAACGAATATCTTTAAATTATTTACATCAGTTCCATTTGTTTGTTCATTTGTATTAAACTATTCATCACTTGAGCTATGTCTCATTTTCATGATGTTACCGACTACATCCTTTTCTTCGTCGTATCTCAACGTATCCTAATATAATCTTGGGGCCCCCAATTTGCAGACCCCAGTTGCATTTGTAATTAAGAGTTTTTATAAAACCAAGGAATGGATGGTTATTTGGGCTGAAGAATTGTTTTGTGGGTTTAAAAAACAAGGTTCTTTTATAAGGAATATTCAAAGATCCTGCCACTAATTTTTATCAATAATAATTGCATTCTATTACGTAATAATAAATAATATTATTATCTCATTTAAATTTCTGGACTATTGCTCTATCGAGCGTAGAATAGATGCACGTTTCAGTGATAGAATACGAAGCTTCGTAGAGAGCTTCCTAAAACCTACTGAAGCTGTTTCCTTGCAGTAAGGAAAGCACGCTAGGAATGCGAAGCAATTACAGACAAAACAAAAGCTCACTTTTCACCCTACCTTCCCCCACAGGTACTCCAAGAGCAAAATTTAAATTAGAACACTTCATTAAGAGATTTGTTGCATGGTTGGGTTCACGTTTCGCCTTGGTATTCGGGTGAATGTATATTCAATGGTGGTCATATTGGAATTCCTGGTCGAAAGCAGACCGAGCTATGATGCAAGAAGCTTAATGGGCCCTGAACACCAGCGTTGCGTGTGTTCAAGCGCGAAACCATGCAGCTCCGCGATATAGAGTAGCTGCCGATACACTTCTTGATCACGGATAAGCTCTACTGGGAATTGTAAGGGATGAGAGATGTTGTTAGGAGTAGGGAAGGATGGGAGCGGGTCGAGAGTAAAGTGGAAGCTGAACAGTGCAGTTAACACGACGGGCAAGTTTCATTTACTGAGAATTAAATCATCTAGCAGAGGGAATGATGAGTTGAGCGTATTTTCATAAACCGTACTGTTAAAAGACTATATTTTAATTGGACACTTTGTTCGATTCAACTGATGTAATGCAAACAAACCTCGTATTACTTGTTCAGAACCTACATGGAACCAATGAGGCTCGTATTTTGAGTAAGTGAATAGATGTCTGCTGCCAAAAATGTTTTTAAAGTGTAATATGATGAGAGCATGTTATCTTAAAAGTGTGGTTAGGTTCCTAGAAATGTACAACTGATTGTAAAAACATAATGGCCATTTATAGAAGGACGATCTTTTTGACCAGATAATAAAATTGATAGGCCTAACTCAATTTAGCCATGCGATGAACTGCATGAAAATGAACTTAACAAATTCATACTTTGAAAACGTAATTTTTCAATTACGTAGCCTAAGTATATGATGCAACTTAAATTTTTAAATATTTTTTAATCATTGTTTAAATGACGCAACTTCTCTGAACGAATGAACAGGTGCGTGTACTTTTGAATCATGAGTATATAAAGGAATTAAATAGTATAAAATACATTGCTTATTTTCTCTTTATCATTTTGTAATTACTCAAAGCAACGATCTTACGAGTACCTAGGTACGCTCAAAAAGTCTTTATTACAGTGTTATTTTTTGTGAATTGTTCGGAAATGTAGGTGAATATGGTTTCAAGACAAAATACTTTTGCAAAAAAGTCTTGGAAAATATTCCAACATATTGGGGTAACGACATATTATTTCCGTTCGAAGAGTCATATCTGAACGTGGATAACTCAAGAGTAATCGAGCAGCAGAGAGTATACATAGGATCTGGAGCCAAATTAATTAGCGCCAGGCACCTGGTCGAAACCTTGACCCCTTCTCCTGATTCAGTCACCGCTCGCCTCATGGCCAACAGCACTCCTTCCCCGCTGCTATTGTCGTACCCACGCCCGCACTCTCAGTAGATGTATTCGCCCACGAGGTGACAATGTGCGTCTGGAGAATCGCGGTTGCGCAGCTACAGACGGAAGCACCGTGTTGAGGCTGAGTGAGAGATTCACAGCGTTGAAAACAATGGGATAGTTCAATTTGCCGAATAAAACAGAATCATCTCTCTCGATGGAAAATCACGTCTAATACACTAATTTAAAATATTAATACGTACATGTGTTCCTTTAAATGATGTTTTATTCTGAGACAAGTGTCAATCAAAAATGTTTTACTTCATAAGATTCGAAGTTCTCTTCATTATTTCAAATACACTTGCGAAATACTTATAGCCTTGATAACTTTCGGTCTGGTGAAAATAGTGACGAGCCGGGAATCGAATCCGGGACTCCTGCAATGATCGCACGGGTTTTAACCACTACACCATCCGTTCACCAACCACTACTGTATACCATTTCCACCCAGTCGTAACCCCGGAAGACCTGAGACACATTCCCAAACGGAGATAAGTGAACCAGACATAACCTTGCTTGTGTGAAATTCGCGCTTAGTGCACCATAAATCTTCCTGAAAATTTCCATTGATATCTACTGGATATGTTATTCATTAATGCTGGTCTGGTTTGCTTGATCTGTACAGTTCACAAGCATTTTGTTCTACTATTATTTAATATCTTTTTTTACATTTATATTGTAAAGGAGAATGCGTATTAAGCGAAGTAAATAAGGGTAAACGTGTGATCGATCAATCTATCAATCTCCGTTATAAGGTATATTTTTCTTAAGATTTTCCCAAACAAGTAACGAAAATAAAGAGGTTAACCATTGTGTCACGTACAGATATCCAGACACACTTCCTCCCAGCACCGCCACAACCAGACTACTATTAATAACTCAGTAAAAATTATACCATAAGTCTCTCAAATTAAAATATTTTAACTGATAGTTGAAGTAAAAAAGATTAATTAGATACTAAAAATGTTTCATTGTTGATGCTAATTCTTTAAAACAAATCGAAGACAATGTTTCTTCTTAAGATAATACTCAGTAAATGCAATATAATAAGAAAGATCACAACTTATTATAATACGACACAACATTTTTTCCTCTATTTTAAAATGTAAATTTCTCATTAAGAGTTTTAGCAGAGCCATGACAGCTGATACATATTTGTAACGATAGATCAACCAACAAAAACTACTTTTCTACTCCGTACTTTTTAATTGTCATGACGTGATCTACTAGAGAAATGTGAAAATATAGAGATTCTAAGACCAGATAGAGGTGTCAAAAGATTCATTTTACTAGTTCGTTTTAGCATAAAATATCTGTAAATTTTGAAAAAGTCACTTCCATTAACCAAAGTAAGTGCTTTGTCACATAAATTTTTTCCTGATTTTCTCTGCTATTGCATTCAAAATTAAATCAACACTGAAAAATTGTAGTATATCTTATAGTGCACCAACACAACAACAACAACAACAACAACAACAATAATAATAATAATAATAATAATAATAATAATAATAATAATTTGAAATTGAAAATCGGAAATTTATTTCCTATTCTATAAAACTTCTATGAAACGTTTCATAAAAAGGCTAACAAAAAATTTCACATAAAGTTTTACCAAAAATAGTACAAAAAGTTACAAAAGGTTTTAAAAAAAGGTTTTTACAAACAAGTTTTACTAAAGTTTTTATAAAAAGTTTTACAAATACTTCTAAATATGAAATAATCATGTATCAAATCCTTTTTTAAACATCTGTATTCATTACATTTTGTATATTACAATAATAAGAATATAGCAAGTTATACCATTATTTTACAAATACATACAATGTTCTTTAAATTATATGATTACAACAACTAGTATAATGATTTTCCTGTTTAAAGTGTATATTTTGTTAGTATTTTGTAAATTGTACGTTCTACAAATATAAATTAAAAACTCTCTAAGTTCTTAAGAACTTGTCAGAGAGTTTCTTATCTTTTGTTTATCAAATTAATATTTATCTACTACTATTACCTTTTAATTACATACTAAGCACATCATGTTTTCCAGTTTAATACTTCCATAATAATTTTCACAATTCTATTATAAGCTATTTACATATAACAAATTGTTATTTACATGTAACAAGAAGTATTATTTTTCACTTTTATTTTCTCTTATTTAACATCCAATTTTTTAATTCTTTTGTTGAACTTATATTTTGTTTTTAATTTAATTATATTATTCGGTAATTTATTCAATAGTTTCAGAATTTTTGTTTCTGATTTTCTTTCCTTGTTTCATGCTCATGCTCATGTAATGTTAAAATGTTTTTATTAAACCTATTTTTAATTCACAATTCAAATTCATTCATGTTTTTTATGCTTCCTTTTTTTCTTTTGAGCACATTTTATCAATATTATTTAATTTATCATTACTTAAATAATGTAGAGCTTTATCCCAATGTTTTTGCAAAATTTTAATATGTGATTCAAATCCCCAGATGGAGATTCCACATCTTAAAACTGATTCAAATAATGCAAAGTAAATTATTTTGAGTTTATTTTTTGGCATAATTTCTCTTATTCTGCATATTCTCCATAAACATATTTTAAGTTTATTAGCTATGTGCAAGGTATGCTATTTCCATATGAAGTTTTTATCTATAATAACTCCTAGATATTTTAGCTTATTAACTAATTCTATTTTGTCTGTATATTTACAATTATGGAAAAATTTGTGTATACAATTTTTATTATGGAAAATTATTTTTAAATCAATTATTTTAGTATGTGACAAGTAATGTGTTGTAATATGATTTTACTTCTATTAATTGTAAATCCTTTTTCATGTGACCAACTTTGGAAATTCTCAAACTCTATTTGCAAACTTTGTAATAGTCTATTTTGGTTTTTGTTAAATGAAATAATTAAGTTATCATCTGCATATATAAAAAATTTACACTTGTTGAAACATTGTTTAACATCATTCACATATATAATATAGAGTAGCAGTGCCAAATACCTTCCCTGTGGAATGACTTTATCTAATTTAATACTGTCACTGTAGTTATTATCAATTTTGACTGTATAAGATAACTTTTGAATAATTCAAATGTTTTTCCTCTGATTCCTATTTTTCTAAAGTTTCTCCTAGTTTTGTATGATCAATTGCATCATTTGCTTTTGACACATCAATTGATAGTATCATTATGTGTCTACATTTGTCCAGTCTTGTATTTATTAAATTAGCAAATTGTTGTAAAAGATTAACTGTGCTTTCATTTATCTGGTATGCAAATTGTTTGTCTATTATTAACTTGTATTTTTATAGTTAGTTAATTTTAGTGGAATATATTTTTCAAAACATTTTCCTAGCGTTTAAATCGAAATTGGTCTATAGTTGTCACAACTTAAAAAAGAACCCCATCTATGAATTGATCTTATAATTGCCTGTTTCAGATTATTTGGAAATTTTCCTGTTGGTATACTATTATTAATCATATTTGTTATTAGTTGTATTACAATATTTGCACTTTCATTAATATGTTCAATTTTTATATTATCTGTTCCGGGTGCTTTATTGTTATCCATTTTTAAAGTAATTATTTTTATTTCATCATTATCTACTCCTGGCAAGTAAAAAGAACTGCTTACTTAGTTATTTTTGTTTAATATAAAGGTTTCTATTTTACACTTATGTGATATCTTGTCAATTTGATTTTTGAAATTATATGCAAAATTGTTACTTATGTTTTTAATACTATCTGTTCTACATCATTATAATTGTTTCCAATGATTCTTTATCTTTACAATCCAGTAGTGCATTAATTGTTTGCCTCATTTTTTTGGCATTAAATTAATTTTTTTCAAATTGTTCAGCAAAGTATATTCTTTTTTGTCTTACTATTCGGGAGTTGATTTTATTTCTCAACGCTATATATTCTTTCCTAAGTATTTTTGTTTATTATAAATTTAATATAGTTGTTCTTTTCTATTTTTTAAATGTTGTATCACTTTTGGCATTTAAATTTCTAATATTGTCACTCATCCATGGTTTTCAGTTATTATTTTATGTTTTCATAATCTCATTTGTTCCAACAATAGATTGTTTAGAAATTTCATATATCTCCTTATAAATATCATTAGCTACTTTATCCTTCATATTTTCTATATTTAATTTAGTTAAATTTTCTTTTAGCAATTTTTTATTTACATAGCAGTTTTATGCATTTTCTTTTATCTTGATTATTACTGATCTTAACACTTGCATGTTCAACAGATATTCCAACAGCATAATGATCTGAGAGTTTAAATTTGTAAATGTAAGGTTCTAAACTTTTAAATTTTCCGTTTATAATTATGTGATTAATACATGTTTGACTTCTTTTAATTTTTTATCTCTTCCCTTGTAAAATTATGGATGCATTGGTACATATTATTCTCTATTAACATACTAAGATATTTTGAGTAACTTAAAATATTCTCATTGTTTAATATATCAATATTTGTATCACCAATTAATAATATATTATTTGCATTATGATTACTTAGTAGGCTATTTAGTTCTTCTATAAAGCTGTTGATTTTTATGTCAAGTGGTCTGTATAATGCCTAAGTTTTAGAAATTACATTACTTCCTAAACTTAATTCACCTGCTAGTAATTCAAAATTAGTTACTTTTATATTTTTGACAGTGAATTTAAAACTTTTTTTAAATATTTATATCTATACCTCCACCCTTTTTCTTAAATCTTAGTTTAGCAAATTTGTTGAATTCCTGAAAGGCATATTTATCTCTCAGTTTTTCATTATTTAAGTTGATTTGACTAAGAATTATAAAATGTAAATTATGAGTTATTTTCTCTAAATATATATTTAATTGGTCCCAGTTTTTTGTGATTGATCTGATATATAGATGGAAATAGTTAATTTTATTTTTATTATTTTCTATAAATTGTTTGAACTCATAGTTCTTTTCTAATATTTTATTTTCCCTTAATTCCAATAAATTATAATGTGTCGTTCATGTTGATTTTCTCAAATTTAGCTAATATAGATTTATTTCAAATTAATATGTCAATGTCTTTTTCATTTAGAACTCTTATTATTTTACTTTTTTCATCCTTTCTGAGTAGGATCTTACTATCTTTACACCAGCAGAATTTATAATTTAATGATTTTGCCTTATTTCTAGTTTTCAAAATAAATCTGCATAGAACTTTGTTAGATTCTCACTTATGAAAATTCTCCCTAATTCTTTACTTAAATCTTTATCTTTAATTAGCATTTCTAAGTTCCTACTTAATTTTTCCTGCTCTAATGTATTAACTCTGTCCTCCAAGTCTTCTATCTTTTTGGATTTCTCTTCCATATTTTTCTTGTTTTCAATCATTTCTTTCTTGATTTCTTTTAAATTATTTAGTTCTTTTCTCTAGTTCTCTTCTAAATTTAATTTTGATCTTACTTTCACTCTGTTCTCTTCTGTATCACTCACGCTGTCTTCTTTGTTTTGATTTACTTTATTATACCTGCATTTTTCACACCTCCATGCCCTTTTTTCCTTCATAGATTTTGCCCTCATTGTTTTCTCCTGTATTGAACATTTAAAATGTAAGTTGCTATTGCATCCATGTAAAAAAAATTTCTTCTGCACTCATATCTTCTTCACAATGGTTACACTTCATTTTTAGAACAAATAACTAAAATAAACAGAAATTAGGACTTTAGTAAAATTAAATACACCAAACTTTTTCACAAAACACTTGAATTTCTTTCACAAATACTTGGGTTCTTTCACTACTCTTCGTACATTTTATTATACTACATGACCAGCTGTTTACGCAGCCACGTATGCTTCCGCTCTACTTGTAAACTTGAAATTTCCTTATAGCTTCAAAAATCACTTGAATTTTCCTTTAAACGTTTCACCACTCTTTTAATTTATCATGTATTATTCGACGGAATTACTAAACAATCAATTTAACTCCTCTAAACTCCTTTTCTCAACTTTCTTAGCGGAGCACACGACATCACGTTTGCACTCAGTAGTAGCAGCCTCAGTTATGATAATAATAATAATACCTGATGAAGATTACTGAAAATCATTACACTCAAAACTCATACATAATAAACGCACAGATGTTAAACACAAAAAGAATCTTGTTGGGCACATTTTAGCGAATTTGATCTCACGGCATAGCGTTCTACCAAACTATTCTCTAGAATTTTCTTTGGTATGATTTTCTGCACAGTGGCCTTGCATATTTCATTTTTATTCTACGACTTAATACTACTTTCCCTCGTTTATTTTCCAGTGACGAATGATGGATTTTACATGATAAATGTTTCATGTTTCGAGAATAAAATGTTAACGAAAATGAATTCACATAATATATTATTACGTGAATGGATACTATGTTATGTATTTTTTTCCTTTCTGAGAGGCGAAAAATAATTAAAAATATTCAGCAATAAAAAATCTTTTAAAAAGTTCCTAAGAACCAGTATATTACAGACCAGGGCAATTCTAGTTCAATCATTGTTTCTCCATTTTGACCACATTTCGTTAGGTTAGAAATTTTAGTATTAGACGGTAATATACGACTTAATTAATAAAACAATTTGGAAAATAATTATTTGGATTTTGAGTATTTTTGACTCGACATATCCTTCGTCTCGAATGGAAAGATTCGATAAGTGTAATTAGAGCAAATGGTAACCTATATATTCGATGTCTTTTATGTATCTAGGAGAATAAGATAGGTTCTTTAATAATAGTTACACAAATGATAATCGTAACTGTCTGAACATTTATGTGCCCTGAACTTATTGATTTCATTTCAATGATATCAGTTCAAACGTTTTTGCATTATTTTGAAATAATTATTCTTAAAACAATACGATGAGAACCTTTTGGATGGAAAGTAGCGGTGCCCAAAGTGTATATAAAAAAGAAAGGGGAAAACCAATTGAAAAATTGTTAATATGCGACTACAACATCCATTATATAATCAAAATAAATAAATACTTATTGCCTTAAGAACGTATAACGGACGAATACTATATATTTTGAGATATGAAGTACACAACGTTTCTACTTTATGTAAAAGTAGTCATCAGGTGTTACAAATTAAAATAGTATTCGCCCATCGTAAGGTCGAGAGTCTTTAATTAATCGTTAATATTTAATGTATTCCGTAAACTCTTCAAGAAAACTTTTTACACAACTATACAAAATTTTACCCTTTAATTTAACAGCAACTTTTAGTATTCAAAGCGAACATTTCACTCCACTTCCACGTCATTGGCTTAACCGGAAATGGAACAACCAGAGCCAGCGAGAACCCGTTGCATCAAGATTGCTGGAGTTCCGCAGGTGACGTGAAGTGTGCGCAAGGCTCTGGGAGCGCGGTTGCGGACGCTGGCAGCCACAAGTTACCACACTGCTGGGTTCGAAGCCTTTGATTTATAGCAACACATTCTGCACCGAGCGAGCGAGCGCCTGTTTACTGCCTGGAAGCTCTCGCTGCCCAGCCGTACACCCGGTGCACCCGCCTTGGGCATCGCCGCCACAGGGGGTGGAAGGTTCATGTATTGGGGGTGAAAAGTTGAGGCTCTTAGGGTGACAATCTTCGCCAACACTTGGCACTGCTACTAGGACCATGAAGCAGAGCTATTTTTTCAATTGAACATATGTTTATCAGTTTTCTTTCGTATATTAAGCAGGCTAGAACGGTATGAAGGAAAGTCAAGAAGAAGCTGGGTTGGAGCTTGATCACCATCTTATGTATGATTTGTGTTTATCTTCACGGATATGGTTTGGTAGTTACATGTGGTTGATGCATTGAGGATTTTTTAATTGAACACTGAGGATGATCGAAATGAACGGTCGAAATGTTGGCGTAATTAGAGTTTTTAAATTTCTGTCAAAATTGTAAGAATTACATTCCCATGGCATGAAGGTATCTAATAATTTACCAAAGACGTTAGTATATATTGATAGATATAATAAAAACCGTATTACTGTAATGTACCAAGCAAGTCAACATGTGTTCTCTTCATTTTGTCAATACGATTATATAAATGGTATGATAGGTTGACAGTTTAATTAACATTGATAGACAAGTAATTTGAAAGAGTAAAGGAATATAATTCTATTATATAAATGCATATTAGATTTAAGCAATCGGATTTTTTGGACATATCTCATAACGAGGCAAGAGAATCACAGGTTAGGTAGTATTTTCATAGGAAGAATTATACAAAACATGTAGTAAAGAGAAATGTTGATAGTCAGTTATAAAAAAAAAGGAGATTGTAAGCTATTATGTTTTCATTTGAGATAAAAATAAAGCCGTGTTCAGTTTAAAATTATTATTTTATTAAAGACAAACAAACGTATCATTAAAAATAAGTCTTACAATATCCTATTAAATAGAAGGATACATTTTATCTATAATCAGCACGATCTGAAATGAAGGTACATTAATTAACATTTTCTAAATTGATTCTATCATAAAGGAATAGGAAATTATCGTATAAATCATTGATTTGAGTTACCCATTAATAAAGACATTATTATGAGAAGAAAATAAAAGATAAAATGGGAAGAGAGAGAAGACAGAAAGGGATAGGGTCGTCTCGCCGTCCGCTTCACCAAGCGCTCGCTGTTTGTGGTCGAAGGCAACTCAGTACAGCGGGAAACTCGTCGCTACATGTTACCCTTAACGAGAGTTCGGAGTTGAGTAAATGGACACTGGCATTCCTTGTCCAAATTCATGGGGCTCCAAGCACAAGTATCTGCCTGCTAGACATTTGGAAGGAAATAAAGTAGAAGTTAGCAAGAAGCAGAAACCATTATTAGGTTTGGACATTGTTTTCGTATGTTTGATAGTCGAACAATTTTCTTTTGTTCTCGGATGTTTTATAACATTGGTGTTCGTTGTTGATGTAACAGTAATTATTTTGGTATAATATGTAGTAAGTATTTCTGATGGCAAAATACATTTTCGAATAACTGAAGAACGTTCATAAGACACGCACAGCGCTGTGTCTGGGTAGAACCTAAAAAACAGTAAATTTACAGCGACGCAAACAAAGGGCGTAATATCGCGTACGTGTTTTATCACTCAGAGATTCTAAGACCAGCAGACAGAGGTGTCAAAAGATTCATTTTACTAGTTCGTTTTAGTATAAAATATCTGTAAATTTTGAAAAAGTCACTTCCATCAACCAAAGTAAGTGCTTTGTCAAATTATTTTTTTTCTGATTTTCTCTGCTATTACTTCAAAATTAAATCACCACTGAAAAATCGTAGTATATCTTATAGTGCACCAACACAACAACAACAACAACAATAGTAATAATAATAATAATAATACCTCATGTAGATTACTGAAAATTATTACACTCAAAATTCACACGTAATATACTCAGAGATGTTAAACACAAATGAAAAATCTTGTTGAGCACATTGCTAGCTTATGCCTTGCGAATATCAATTTGTTTAGCTAGTGAGTGCATGGATCACATCTAAAGTTTTTATCACTTCACATGTTAATACTGAAAGCATTTCATTAATTGACATGTAATATCAATAATAATTATAACAATAATAATATAAAACAGTAACTACCTTATTTGTTATTTTTCTGTTACTCTAAAATATGCCGTCATATAACCTATATACTATACATTAAGCAATATGACCGAGAAATTTTTATTACAATCCGTTTAGTAGTATAAGCGAAATGCATAAGCATATGAAGATTTTTCCAATAGTGAAAAGAGAAAACAGAATAGACTCTCTATATTGCTACCTGCAAACATGCGTGTATGTATTAGTGAGTGGTGTATCGGATGTTTTATGAAGTCCTCTGTTTTTTGATGCCATTCTGCACGGCCACCTTTATTGATAAGGGAAACAAGAAATGGATTATTATTTTATATATTCCATATATGTCTATCAACACATAGCTGCGTAAATAAACTTACCCCGAGTTTACCGCCGCAGGACACCGACGAAGCGAAACCGTGAATTATGTCAATCACTATGTATACCTACAATGTATGTATCATGATTTTCATGTAATAAAAAGGCCTTCATTATTCAGTATTTTGAAGAGTAAGTATTGATATTGTTGTCCTTATTCGAGCAATTAATATTGTTGTGAACGACATGGAGCGTCACGCATAATGGGAACTACCTTGCTGGCTCCCACTGACCAGTAGGGGAATTCATTTATTATTTTTAATGACCTACCAATATTACTGAATTTACGTTATCACATACGGTCGGATGGTTTTCATATTAATATATTTCCCTCTCTCCAACACGTGAATGCTAATTAAAGGCCTTGTCAAAATTAACTCTTATCAAAATGCAATAATATCAAAATTAACCCGAAGAAACTTCAAGGTATTATTCTGGTAACAGATATGCTCTTAGGTAAATAACCATCTCAAATCGCTCCAGCTCTAGAAGACGGAGCTCACCTCTCGTACCTGTCAATGAGCATACTGCATCCTTCGGTATTGCGTTTTTTCAGAAGCAATAAAGCAAATTCTTTATCAGTCACTTATTTTATCTCATCTTGATTACTACGACGTAACAAGCGAGGATCTCTCCTCTACTCTCGGTAACAGCTTTCAAAAAGTACAAAATCTGCGTACGGTTAATCTTGAAACAAAAACGCTATTAACCGCTTGACAGAATTCTATAGAAGAGTTAACCGGATGAAACTAGATATTCGATGAATTTTCGACTCACTCCTCTTTCTCCATAATGTACTTCAAAGTTGAACACTGTTTTATATACACTGAAAAACCGATATTGACGTCGTAAACCTAATTGTGTACACCACAACCACAATAAAGAATAACACATTGTTCAGCTATCTGTGAGGCAATGGCTACTACATCGATAGCGTTGTGCTATTTTCGTGGAGGGACCCACGATATTTGATGATGCAACCCCGCAAGTGAAAGGGACATCCTCTTATGTAGGCATCAGATAACTTGATATAGTCGCCACAACTATATTTATTGAACAACATCACTGTTTTTCATATTACTTTTTCATTAAGAAATAGGGAAAACGAAACTTTATTTGGATACTACAAATTAGGATCTCACGACTAAACACGTGGCAACTTAATTATTGTAATAATAATAACCATAGTCATTTTTTCAGTGTACGTTCTCTTCATCAATTTTTATCTGACACCATCGATTTAAATACTTCGCCTACCTCTTGGTATCTTGTACAGTACCTGAGCACCGTATTCATGAATATTCGCTCCGACCTTCTTTCGCAGTAGGAGCCGTGAAAATGTGGAATGAACTTGACGAACAAACATGATGTTTGACAAAAACAAATATGAGATTCTTAAGGATTTCAAATGCGAAGACTTATGAATGAATGTGTATGAATGAACGAATTGTTTATGTCTCCCATTTTCTTGTTTCAATTGACAATGTATGATAACCTCACGTAACTTCTCATTTTCCTTAATATAATGTTCTTTTTTTTAAATACTTTGTTTTTTTACTGTCCCAAAATTGTCTAAAATTTCTAATTTATTCTGGACTTGTTGAAAATACGAAAATTAAATTCGTCACGCTTTTTATCTTCTTTGAATGTGTTTGTTTTGTTTGTATTTAAATCAATGTAGGTACGCATACCGTCAACTTTGCTACTAAATAAAAGCTTCATCATTATTATCATCATCAATATAATTATTTATTATTGTTACAATCTGTATACCACCATAAACCTCTTCAAAATGTTTGATAAACATCAGGAAAACTTCGAGGACCTCCTTATACATACTATTCCACTGATCTCCCTAGATCACACTATTCTACGTTCAGATTAGTGTTGTATGGAGCAGTATAGGTTTGTTCTGGCTCGCAGTCCAGAGCACATTAGTGCTGCTTACAGACATACAGGTTCACGTCACAGTGTGGAACGAATCTCATGCATTTGTTATCAAATTGACGATGGTATTTAGACACTATAATATTAGATTTATTGGAGTGGGCAACACTATATAATATTTTCACATCATATTTTTCTTTAAAAAAATAAACAACTTTCAAATAAAAAAATTCAATTAAACAACTTCAATTCACAAATAACTCAAAAGAGTTTCTTATAATTGGTATCTAATTACAGGTAAAACCATTTTTTTTCAGTTTTCTTCTTACTAGGCCTGGAATGTTTCGTGCATATGATTTAGTTCAATTTAACCGGTGCGCTATGCGAACTACGCTACGTCGTACCGCTTACAACGCTTTATCGTGGAACCTCAGAGTAATATTAACGTTTGGATATTTTCACAGTTCGCTCGACACTTTCTATTGCGACCAATCTTTCGAATAGTTGGACAATAACCGGAATTGAGGATGAGGAAACAAAATTAGTTTCTACATGACAAACCTTTTCGTGGTATTGACTTTACAGATAGAAAAGGGTCCGATTGAATGTGGTTGGGATAACGACCAGATACATTGCAGTGAGTACGGTGCACTAGTTACTCAATATTCCGTCGAGTGTATACAGTCTTTCGATGCATGCGAACGGTCAGAAATGTTACGGTAGCTGTAGACTCTTAACCACTGATAATAATATAGAGTATAACAGCTCAACCCTTGAGTCACAAAAGCATTTCGTTTTTGGTTTGTTCAAAAGCAGCACCTCATGAAATAATCCGAAGTGTATTTGAACAAATAAGTGCGAGTATAAAAGAAGTGGATGTAAAAGTGCTAAAGCAGAGTAAACTGAACTCTATAAATATTAAAATAACAAAAAAGGAAGTAAAAACGGGAACTTTTTAATGAGCACATTTATACAGGTATCGGAAATTTCTGCATCTTTCCCTAAACTCTTATATAAAAATGAGAAAAGGGACAAAAAAGGGAAGAAGTATAAAGAAGAAGAATATTCAGTATCCCATGAAGTTCCAGTTCACTTCAATTACCTGCCTTGTGGCAGATACTGAGTGAGTTTACGCCCCCAGCGGGGATGTTCATAAATATTGAAGCACGTGGAAATGAAACTGAAAATGTACGCGTAATCTATTTGCGGAAGCAAATGGACAGCAAAACAATTACTTGGGTCAGAGCTGACCTGCAGTCGCTCGAACATGTGAAGAGAGGAGGGGACCTCGACATTATCGAGGTTGACATTGGGCGGATTGGGAATGACATAAAGACAGTCGAAAGTAGTACACATCGTTTAGACAGTCGAAAGTACAGATCAGTTGATATAATTATGAAGCAAATTTAATAAACATTCTTGAAAATTAAGTTTTTATATCATTAACATTTTGGAGTTGCAGAAAACTTTGACAACGTACTGTAAAAGAAGGAAAAAAACTGACCAGGAAACCTATGGTATATCTATTTACTCCACTATAAGTTATATTGTTCTAATAGTGAGTGTCTGTGTACAATATAATTTTTCCATTTGTAATTTATATTGTTAATGTGACATTCCATTGAAGATTGATTCGAATAGGAATGCCTTGTCTACACGTAAGCGTTGGTGTGTTTTTATAGTAAACTACTTTCATCAGAAATATTCGCGTTTTTTGAATTGCGTAAAGAGGATGGAAGCTCATTCGTGAGCAGTAAGAAGAATAAAGCGAGATAATGAGAACTCGGAACAACGCTCCTGAAAAGTTTTATTTCGTAGAAGAAGTATTCTTAAAAGTTATGTTCTCGAAAATTTTGAGGTATAATTATTTATCTTCTTAACGCATGTGTGATTATTGAGAAATGTCATGAAAGTTATATGAAATCGGAAGCTCATGTCTTTTACCTGTTTGTAGTTTAGTTTCTACGTTACAACATGCCGTAATTTTATTTCGGACAAACACATTTGAACTTTGAAGGCAAATAAGACGAGGACTATGAAAATCAGGGGAAGGAATTTGAAGGAGAAATACAAGAGAGCATGAGAGAAAAGAGTGGTGAAAGGAATGAGTGGGAGTAGAGAAGAAGCGTAATGATAGGAGAATATTCTACTAATGTAACGTATGCAAAATTCAGGTGCACTTTCTAGGAATTGTTTGTCACAAGTGTCTGAGCATTTTTGGATCTTTGATTCTTATGATCAGTCCAGCTCTCAGAGCAGTTTACATAAGGAGGAACCAATTTCTTACAATTGGTGTCTTTAAACAGAAAAAAAAATTTGGCATTTACAGTAAGATAATAAAAAATATCCAGAAAATTTATTAGAAAAATAAAGTACACGTATTTTATCTATTTTTTCTACATTTCTTCAGTTCTATTACTAGGTCTCGAATTTTGGTGCACATGATTAAGTGCAATTCAGTCTAAGAACGCATTTTAAATGAACGATATAATCGGATATGGGACTTCTAAGTTTAGTTCTACAAATAAATGCGTAAGCAAAATATTGAAATGAGCAAAAATCGAAAATATTCTCCAGCTTTAATCAGCAATAAAATGTTTGAAGCGAGAACATTTTTGTGTTCTACTCTCAAGTGTCAATAAATAGTTATCCATACTCTAAAATACTCTAGAGATTTTAGAGAACTACTGCTTTTCGTTCTGCATTTTTGTACTTCTCATACTCTGAATGGTTAGCCTTAATGCTGGTGTAAATAAAACCTCTTTACCTGGTTTAATATTTTGTGACACACCGAGAATTTGACATATTCCTCACTATCCACAAGAAGATACAAATATTCTCATCCAGAATTAAAAGATAACTAGGACTTCCATTCAGGACAACTTTCCTTCCACCTTATTGCAAGAGGATAGCACTGTGACTGACGACTTCGTAGTGATTCTCTTCCAGACGATCCAGTTTGCTCTACCGCTCCTCGGAGCTACTTGCTCCCGATTGGCCTATGTGAACGAATATGCTCCCGATTGGCCTAGTTTAATACAAAGGATTTTGGAAACATAATATATAGAATTTAGTAATTTAATACAACTTTCGTTTAATACAGTTTCAGGTTTTAGGAAATTTTCCTTACTGGGCAGACACCTATCCTTTGGAAAGGTTTGGAAAGGTACGTTATCTCACATATCCATATCCATTGAGCTAAGCTAACATTGAATGGACGATATGAAGTAATGGAATGGGAAATGATTTATAACCACAAATTATAAAACATCAAATATCAAATAAACTTTCACTCAGTACATCAACATTAGCTGCGGTCACTCAGTGCTTCCTAAACACCCTTCAAATTTTGTACAAACAGTTTTCGTTTTATGATGTTTCACCACATTTGAGAATTACTGCTGATTAACGAATAATTAAGGGTTTTTAATATAATTAACATGTGAACGTTATTAATAAAGAATTGCGATTTTAATCATGTCGGTAAACCTTCGTTTCTAAAACGCTTCGGGGAACAACTCTAGTTAGATTAAATTCAATGGAAAACCGTTATAGAGGTTAAAAATTTTCGATATATTTTATGGACAAAAATAATGAAAAATACTACCGGAAAGTCTGATAATGAACTTATCATAAGAACAATAAAAAGACGCGTGTCTTACACACATTTCTAAGAAATATTCAACTGATGGATATGTAATTAGAGTGCACACTCAAATAAGACAAGGTAGGTTCTGGAGTAGAGATATCTACTGTACATTTAGTTACAGTAGATACAATACGCAAAGGTTTTATCCTATTGACTATCTCATTATCTTAAACTCTTATACATATTCCACATAAATATTTGTTTTTGCATTTATTACACACTTCTCTTTTATCATTATTATGGAGCGTGGTGATCGTGTGACAAATTGGTAATAATTAAAAATATACAATACGCTTCAAAATTAAAATTTCAAAGATCAATGTTTCACTGTGTAATGTCGCCTGAAACAGATGACACTAATTAGAGGAATAATTATTAGTAATAAGAAAATAATACAATGACGACCACGAGTAAATGGAGGAGACCGAACCTAGTTCTTACACTATTTTATGATATTTTTTAAAACAGATTATTGCCAGTACTTCACCGCATCACGTCCCGAAATTTATTATAATTATTAGATATCTATAACAATTTTAAAAGAATTACATAACGATAATTCAAACTTTGTACATTGTAACAACTTTTTCCACTACGGGATATGCTATTACATTAGATGAGTTAGTAGTTACATAAAATGTTTGATGCAATAAAAATAAATCTAATACATTTATGTTTTACTATGATACAGTGTTGTGATTTCAGCATAAATAAGTACATGATACTTTTGTAAAAATATCATTTAATTGTAAAAGTTATTCTGATGAGCTATCATCACAATCATTGTCTGTTATAACTGTTTTTACAAATATATTAATATCAAACTTCACGCATCGGTCATGATTTCACAAGGTATATTGCAGTCAGTTAGTGGTGATTTGATTAGTGGGATCTGGAGCGTGTTCAGAGTATTTAATGCAGAAAAAAATCATCGTTCTCTTCGTCCGAAGGCATCTGTTTAATAGGTTTTTCTTAAGTTTTTTGTCTTGTTTGCTACCTTCTTTCCAGTGAGTGACGTTTTTCTCTTTACTGATTGTCGTTAGCTGCTTCGGCTCTCAAAATATTTTTCTTAACCTGTGGATCCGTTAAAATGGCACATACCATTGGTTTTCGCTTTCGGAACACTTTCCTTTCACCAACTGTAGGATCAATCATATATTTCGTATCCAGAATTTCCAAGAACTACATTTGAAATAAACAAACCTGAGAAAAAAATTATTTGTATATTAAAATTGTTGTAATTGTAACTATTAAAATTATTGGATTATAAGACTAAATTGAATTGACTTGGTAATAATTAGCCCCACCTGTTACATCTTGCCCCCTGTTATGTAATTTCATATCTTAAAACGGGGGAATGGAATAATATAGCCGTGTAGAACTTATAAATAAGTTGTACCTTTTCCTGAAAATTAGACTTGACTTACCACCAGGCACTTTGTTTGCTTTCAACGAAGTTAAGAATATTTTTTATTATTATTATTCTAGAAAAAGGAAGTATTTGGGTGATGAAATTCTACTCGGCTGAAATGCACATTTTCCTTTCCACTATTCCGTCCATCGCCCGTTGGCGACAGCATTCATCTGTCACGATCACTGCTCGTTTGTAACGTCCTTCTCTCCCTCCTCCCTTTCTGTGTTTCATCAGTTTACAAAAGGAATGTTCTCATTTACACACAAATCCGCGGGGACACGAAGGACACATTTTTTGCTCATATGTCTGTAAGCGTTTACATTACAGGAAAAGGGTAACTATTTATCAATCAACGTCTCTTTCTCATCCCCTACCCGACACTCTCTTCACTCATTCTCTCGTAAAGCCCCTGCCGTGTTCGTTGGACCTCAATCCCTCGTCGTGTTGTTCTTACTACGCAGTATGACTGTCACTCGTTTCGTTTCGGACGCTCTTGGCTGAGAACGGTGGCATACATGTATCAGAATATGCAAGGCAATGATATATTTCTATCATTTATTTTTAAATTCTGATATAGTTACTGTCGAAATCGTATTTTATTTTTCTGGAAATGTAAATAAAAGTAAAGTACCTTCTGATAATCGTCACCTGAAAGTTCGCGGCAGATGCATTCATTATATATTTTGTCCAAAGTAGAGATACATTCCAGTTTACATTAAACCAGGTAGAAGATTTTTTTTCTAGGATTGTTTGGTATGGTAGAAAAAGTGTGAAACTGATTATGCAAAATCGAGAGCCCTTGTGGTAGACGAGAAACCTCGAAATTTTAGAACTTCTTAACTGTGACTCGTTTTAGAACTAAAAGCTACAAAATTTCCTACAAAAGCAGTGGTGAAAGCCAATGATACGATATGGTGTTAACCTTCTTCTACAGATATTTGAAATTTTATCTCATTTTTCAAAAAATATTCAAATGTATTACATAACACATTTACAATACTATTTCGATTAAATTTATTTCTTGCGATGAGTTTCAAATCCAATATTAAGTTTTAGAAATGAGATTTTCTGAATATAATGTGCATGTACAAAATAATAACTATTTTCGGAAGTAAAATGGATAATTTATCCAAACGTCTCTGTTCCTATGGCACCATTTGTCAAGAATTTTTCAAAAAAAATAAGGAAACCTCTTTTTATGTAAATAAAGGTAGCAAGTGGCTTTCTAAATGATGTAACAAATTAAAAAGCAAACATCTGAACGAACAGACGGGTGGTCACGAAGGTATTGCCACGTTTTCTAGATCTTTTCCCACAACGGAACATATATTTGTGGAACACATGAAATTTTCTGGGCACATGGGTACTTAGAATTATTTTTTGCTGGTTACATTCGTCCCTATAGATAACTCTTAAATTATGTCATTCAGTTTCAATAGTAATATATTTCACTTATAAATATTATTGTAATCTTACAACTGGTTTTGTTGGAGATAGATTTATTTTAAAAATTGTTTTGAAGAATTTTCACTCGTTGTATAAGTAGAAAGAGAAGTTTTATACGTTTTTAGATCTAGTCCAAAAGTCAAAATGTATTTACGGAGCACATAACATTACTGATTTAAAAACCCTTTTGGTACAGTATACAATAATTACACATGTCAAAAGTTCAAGATTTTACCCTCATTTTCGTTATCTATGATTCGTGATTGTATATGTGGAAATAATTATTTACAGCATTTTAAATTTTCGATGTTTGTAATTTCACTTCCTCGTCAACGTTGTTTTGAGTACTGTTTGTGATTACTACTAACTATACGCTTTAGATAAGATTGTTCTCTCCAATAAATTCCGAAAAAAATTGTCTTTTCTTTCTTTCTTCTTTCTTTAATTCTCCGGATTTCTCTAGAGAGTCATTTTCTGCCTTCATCGATTCGTTTCACCTTTTCCTCAATACAATTGCGGCAATGCATCCACGGTACCTAGTGGATGTTTTCACTCAGTTCACCATCAACACTTCTGTTACTCGAGGCCGGTTTTGCACGTTCGGAAGAATGAACAGTTCAGTAATTTTCTGAACATAGGATACATCATATATATCGAGCACACAATTCTCTGTAAGTATTTTCTGCATTAAGGGAAGATATAATAATAGTATGCATTAAAATTTCTGCAATTAGCATTAGAGGAAATGTAATTAGATATTTTCAAGAAAAAATATAATAAGTTGTCGTATTTATTTTAATGAACTTTAACATGAAATTTAGTCTAGAGTTACTAAAAGACCATTTTCATTTGATATGATAATTGATTAACGTAATTTCATTCTCATATTTTCTTTATTTTTGTAATTTTGCGAATAAGTTACTATTTGTTTTCCGGTCACTTTGACGGTTACACTACATAATTAAAAATATTTGAAAAATTATTTTAGTTTTGGTTTAATCGCCTATAGGTGAGAAAATTGAACAGAATTTAATGTAACCTCTTCGAATTATTAAACGCTTATACTTTTTCCTGGTTCATTTTCATTTCATTTTTTGCAGAGCGGTAAGACAAATTATTCTGATATAATAAGAGGAAAGAATGGGTTGAAAAGTTAATTGAATTGTTATCATGGAGTAACCAAATAATTCTTCCGGGGATGCATTTGTAACCTAAAGTATAACACTAATTTCATCACAGTCATTGAAATCTATAACTTGTATGTAATTGTACTCACGACACGTTCCACAAACATTTCGTCTCCGCCAATCAAATTCTTTAGTGATAGATAAAAGATATATGAGAGCATGTCAACTTTCTTCCCATTGCTAGAAAGTTAAAACTTTCTTTCGCGACTTCCGAACAACCCTTGAAGACCCGAAATGACCACTCGCTATTCACCTCTCATTAAGTGCAGACGCCGAGAGAGACATTACCCGCCTTACTAACGACCGCGGTACTTTGTCAAAGACGTCTTTATTGCTCGTAAATCGCAAAACTTTTGCAAAGCCATAAAGTAATATACGCAATTCATTGCCTTACCACCGAGATGTTCAGTTTATGAACATGAAAAATGAACCCCGGAAACTATATTAAAATGGAATCCAATGTGAGACATGAATGTTTTTCTGTTTGCTTCACTAATATGACACCCCAAATACCAAATACCGTAAGTTAGATAGTTTGATAATGAAAATTAATTAAACCTCAGTAGATTAATTTCTTTTGTATTTTCGTAACGTATTACTAGATTTTCTATTAATGTGAACGATATTTTGAAACGCGAAGAATTTTTATTCATTTTCTACAAGCTTGATAAAGAAAGTAATAATTTCATCTATGCAAATTCTTATTTGTTCTTGTCTTTCTACAATAATATTTCACAAAATTTTATTGGTAGAATTGTTTCGTCTATTTAATAAAAATAGTGTGTAAATGTTGTGTAATCATTCCTTATAGTATTACGCAACATAAATGATTTAATGTCTATATAAATAGACAATTTTAATGACTTCAGAACAATGGATATGTATTGCAAATATTAATCTTCCGTTACGAAAAAAGAAGGAAACTAAAAATGTACTGCTTCTCATTGTGGTGGAACTATTACAGAATTAATTAGATTATATGAAACAATTGATGGAGGTGAATGCAAATTGAAGAGACTGATACATAAATTATTGATGATGGAAATACTTCATACAGCATTAAGCTATTTGGAGAAAGACTCATGTGAAAGCAAAGCAATATGCGACTAATTTTATAAAATTAAAAATATATTCTCGTAATCCCATGTTCAATACGGGAGGAAAATTTGTTAGAACTAATCATTTGGACGCTCTTTATTTCACTCCTCCTCAAGCCAAGATTGCCTCTTTATAACATTTTAAGTGATTTGCGAAATATCCTGAATGTATTATTTAAATAAGTAATATATACTTATAATTATCAAGAACTACTCACATATTTTCAATATATTAACATAAAAGCAAATATCTTTTTATAGATTGGACTTTTTATGCTTAAATACATAAAAGATTTGTAACAATTAAACAGTAAAAATATGCATACTATTGAAAATATGTGACAAAGCAAACTGTTAAACAACGGATTCTAAGGCGTGCCCAAGGGTTTCACGGATGGAAGATCTCCGCAATTCCTAGGCTTCGATACAAAGAGGAGATGGAACCAGTGTCTCACTTCGGCCGGTTCGATCCCGAGATAGACCCGGTATTCATTTTTCCAACAGGCTGAATAGACCTGGGAGTCAGTCTGGACATGTGATGAAAAATTCCAAATCCCACCGGGAATCTATCCGTATCGTACTCCCAGTAGATCAGTGCTCTATCGACTGAGGTACGCTGTCTCCGAAAGAATAAGTATCCTCTAGAAAATGTTTTGGATATTTGTATGGCAACAACTGTAGACACTAATTTATGTAAAAAGAGTCGTAAAGAGAACTTCAAACAAAAGAACCTGTTCTCAAACAACAAAATTCATAATGCAAAATGTGTCATCCAAGAAAAAAACACATGTGTGTCGACCACGTTAGTTACAAAAAAACATTGAAAACATTAAGGTCAACAGGGTGGACAGTCTGGAGAACTCGGAAAGACCTGGAAATGTCAATGAATTTTTCAGGTCAAGGAAAAGTCAGTACAATCTGTTTCTCATAAAAACAATAAAAATGTGTTAATATTGTTATCTAAATAATATTTAAATTCTAATGATTTTTTATATTTCAGAATTTAAAATAAATCACTTTTATCATTTAAAAGAACTCAAATAAATTCAAAATTATATAATTAATTTTTTAAGTCCATTTAACTCTTAACGCTTTCCGAAGACAAAATTTCCAGCGTAGAATGGGTTATTCGACAATGGGTTATTTGATAAAAGTTTCATGAACAAGAAATATTGGTGATAATTTGTTTCTCTCTTGCTAATTAACTTTAGAAAGATAAGAAGCTTTATGTTGTCCGAAATGTCTATGATCGTTACCAAGACGTGCAGTAACAAAAGAAAAAAATCCAGAAAACACACACATAAAGAATAATTGAGAGAATCTTCTCGTAAGAATACAATATTTTGAATGAACTGTGAAGAAGAGCTGAATGATTAGATATAGAAAGAAAGCTGTATTTCAAATATATCGAAAAAGATGAAGACTTAAAGTGATTGTGTTTATTGACTTAATAATTAGATAATCTAATTTATTTCTTTAATTTTTTAAAACAATTACATAACATAAATATTAATTTGTTTTCTTCAATGATTGAGAGTTTGAAATGTACGTATAATTTACACTTAGCATGATAAATGCACATAAAAGAAAATAAGCGTGTTACACTTACTGAAAAATTAACTAACTTTATCGCTATTGTCAACATGCATTATAATTTGTTCCTCACGTTATCTTGAAAAGTGTTTTGCAATGATATTGGGGCAAAACTAAAACTGTTCTCTGGAAAACCTGGGAAGTCAGGGAAGTTTGTTGTAGACCACGTTAGTTCAAATACAACAAAGTTACGTGAATAAACCTTCGAATGAAAGCATCGTAATGCATACTCAATAGCACTACGTAAAAAACAGAAACACGGAGATAGAAATTTATAACGAGATATTGACAAAGCTTATTCAATTCACTTTTGGGGCCCGTGTGGGAGTGGTGTGACGCACCTAGAGAGCTAATATAACCTCTCCTCCCCAAATGTCATCCTCACCTTCAAGTGGTGAGCCCTGATAGCACTAACGAGGATCTGGCGTCCGAGTATGGGCGGGATAACCCTAGCATCTGAATACGAGAAAATGCCTACTCTCAGGTCTAAGAAGCCTAGGCGGTTTGCAGCCTTAAATAGCAGCCCCACTAGCAGATTTTGAGGGCTATGTGCTAATAACCAGTATTCCTCGAGATCTTCAAATATTCAGAGAAAATCAACAAGAAATTGTCGTCTGAACTATCAAGAGTTTGTTGGGGACGAACAAATGCACTAAACAACGAACACTCTTTGGACAATGGAATGTGAGAACTCTGCTTCAGAAGGGAAGACTAGCACATATGGTTAGAGAGATGAAAAATTACAGAATGGATGTTGTAGGATTAAGTGAAGTGAGATGGAATGAAAGTTGTCACATCAAGTTAGGAGATGGATGTAGTTTTTTCTTCTCTGGAATGCCTAATACTGAGAATGATCTCGTCGGAATCGGCATGAGCTATGTTGCAATGTGAACCTGTCTCTGAGCGGATTATAGTACCCCGAATTAACTCTAAATATAGAATAATATAAGTAATTCAATGCTATTCTCCTACTGAAAATGCTGAGGAGGAGGATAAGATTAAATTTTACAGTATGCTGGATAGAACATTTAAGAGTATACGAGAAGGTGACATCAATTTATTAATGGGAGATTCTAATGAACCCAAAATGAGGATTTGGGACATATTATGGGACAGCAAGCACTAGGAGAAAGAAATGAAAAAGGCAAAATGCTTATAGACCACTGCGCTAATAATGGTATGAAGATAGGTGACTCATTATTTCCACACAGGGATCATCATAAGATAACGTGGGTCTCGCCTGATGGGAAAACTGTTAGCCAGATAGACCACATTTGTATTAGCTCCAAATTTAGCAAATGTTTGTTACATGTCCGCAACAAAAGGGGTGGTGATGTGGGATCGGACCACTATTTATTTTGCGCTTCCTTTCGTGTACAACTAATGAAAACCAAACGAGGAAAAAAAAAGGCGAAGAAAATTCGGGGTGTAGTATTCATCCAAACCAGAGATAAAGAGAGAATTTATAACAAGTTTAAGAACCAAAAAGGCGGAATGCAAACGAAACTGCGTAATGGAAAGTGAAGAACAAAATCAGAATATAGATAAGAAATGGAGGCAAATAAAAGATATATTTCTCGACGTTAGCAAAAAAGTATTGAGATATCAAAAGAAGGAACAGAAAGATTGGATTTCAGAATATACTTGGAATTTGATAGAAAACAGGATAATAGATTAAGAAGATAAATTCAAATGTTAATTCAGATTATACTGCAAATTTAACATATTTGTATAACTTTAATCATGAGGAGATTAAAAAATCTTGTAGAAGAGATCATAGAAGGTATATGGAAGATATGGTAAGAAAAGCAGAAACAGTAGCTAATATAGGGAATCTAAAAGAACTATATGACATAACTAGAAAGCTGAGAGGAGGCACAAGAAACGAGAATCAGCCAGTGAAGGAAATGGCCGGAAAAGGAATATTCTCAAGAGAAGGTCAAGTATGGAGATGGAGAGAATTATTTATGGTAGTGCTAAACCAAAATAACACCAAAACAAGTGAGAATAGGCCGGAGTCTCTGGACATAGATGTACACGCACCAAATAAGATGGAGATTAGAAGTGCTATTTACGAACTGAAGAAAGGAAAGGCAGCAGGGAAAGATGGGATCCCAGCATAAATATTGAAGGCGGATATTCCCTCTACAATGGATATGTTATATCCATTATTTCAAGATATGTGGAGAGGGGAGAGATTACTTGATGAATGGTTGGAGAGCGTAATCATTAAAATCCCTAAGAAAGAAAATTTAAGTATATGCGATAATTGGAGAGGAATCAATCTACAATGTGTTTGTAGTAAGTTCTTTAGTAGAATAATACTCCATCGCATATCAGCAGCTGTAGAGAAGAATATCTGCAAAGAACAAGCTGGATTTAGAGTCAATAGATCGTGTATAGATCAGATGAGATCGTGTATAGGTCAGAACGGTTTTCTGCCGCGAGTCGTTCTACACTATGGATAAGCGTGGTAAAAGGCGAAAGATCTACCAATCAGTTAGTGAAAACTCGGTTACATACGTGCTTAGCAAGTAATCTCCAGATAGTGGAACGGTGGTAAAATACGGCTTAAATCAAATTAAACGTTTATATTATCGTATAGCATGTAAGTTTCATTCAATTTCCCATGTGACTAACGCGGACGGGATTAGCTAATACCAACTTAATCTAACTTCCATATATTCTTGATTTGAATTGCAAGGTTCTCGTATTTCCTCTCTATTTGTGGCAAAGTTGAATTTATGTTATGAGTTAGTGAAAAAGAAATATCTATTATGATGTCGGTCTTATTGTCCTATTCGACGAGAAAGATATCAGGGTGTTCAGTGTTTTGTCTACCAACATAGGTCTACCCCAATAGAGAACGTGTTGCTGACCTTCAAGTACTGATGGTGGTTGGTACGTATAATGTGATGGCGTTAGACTTCTTCTTAATAATAATGTGTAATTCATTGCAAATTATTGGTGGATTAGTTTTACTTCTTGGTCATGTCTACCCAAGTAAGAATTTGTGGGAGAAATAGCAAAGTTCCATTACGGTTATGATAGTTTCGTTAAGCCTATATGCATTGGAAACACGGAGTTCGAGGATGTTTCTAATAACTACCAAATAAGTCTGTCTTGAACGACCATCATAAACTCTAATTCAGGGAATAGGTTACCATCCTTGATCTATTGTAGGAACGCAGCCCTACCTTCACCATCAGGTTTCAACAATTTTGGAAAATTTCCACGTTGTACTTCTTCCTCTTTCCATCTCCTTTCGTATTAATTTAATTGACACTTTTGGTAGATTTGTATCTGCCAGATCGAGTGGTGTAAAACCGTCATCAGTTTTAAAATCATTACCATAGTTCATTAGACTGCATAAATTTGATCTTTAGATGCTCTTTTTGTTCCTATATGTAAATATTTAATAATCCACGTCCTCCCTTCTTTCGGGGCAAGTACAGTCTAAAGAGGGAAGAGTTTGGGTGCAGGTGTCTGATCTTCGTCAACAATCTCTCAGTCATTGTGATCCATGTCTGACTATTTATTATTCCTAAGATGTAAGGAAGGACATGTTTAGTCTTGGATTGTTGCAGCGATATTTGTCCTAGAGATTTAGTATTGAGTGTCTTCGTTAGTTGGAGAAAAACCGTAGTCGGCATTAATAATTTTGAATACGGCAATAGAAGTTTTTAATTTAAGGCAATATATGCAACCAAATATATAGGCAATGATACTTAAATACAGCGTAATGGAAGTAATACTTATAAACATGTATTGTCGATGTAGCAAGAGTTTACACAATGATTTAAAAGTAGCAGAAAAATATTAGATAACTAGGAAGGTAAAATGTAATTATATGTGCAGATACAAATGCCCGTTCTGAAATTTTGGGGCAAAATTACTACTAAGAGGGAGAGAAAAATAGAAAAATTTATATTGCAAAAAGGATCGATAGTGCACAATGAATATGGATAAGCGACATACAACAGTGACCGTGGAGAGTCAGTTATAGGTCTGACAGTGTTAACTAGATGGAGGAAGGTTCAATAAGAAAATTGGAGACTGAGGGATGGTGTAACAAGTGATCACAAGGCCATAAAATTCACACTGAGGGTAATTGAAAGATTGACAGAGGTAATGGTGCATAATGAAATAAGAAGTTTGCGAAAATTAGATATCAGGCTATATGAGAAGAAATTTGGTGACTATGAAATAAAAAAAATATTGCAAAGGAGGGGTATATTGGGAGGTAATGTTAACGATACAATAGCTTAACTATAAATGGCGATGTTGCAAATTACAGAAAGGTGTGTCCCGAAAACAAAAGAGGAGAAGAAAATAAAAAGAACGAATATCGTGGACGAAGGAATTAACACGGGAGAAGTAGGAAAGGAACAAGACGGTTAGGAATATGAGACAAGGACAATGAGTGGATGGACGAGGACCTTGAGTAGGTAACACATTAGAATTACAGTGGATAATTAAATGACTAAGAAACAACAAGTGTGATGGCTACGACCGAATAAAGTATGAGATGGTGAAAGGAGGAGATAAAGAGTTGCACACATGTCCAGTAACTACCTATAAAGGAAAAATATTGTCCTAGATAGAGTAAAATAGACAATGTAAAATTATTCCTAAAGAATGCGCAGAAAGACCCTCAACTGATCAATTCATGTAGACCAATTACTCTGTCAGTATTAGGTAAGATCTTAGATAAGATATTAACGCAGCGCTTAATGATCTACCTGGAGAGAGAAAGCAGATTGGAGTATAATAATGGAAAGTATGGCATGGAAATAAGTCCCACTTTATGTAATAGATATGCATTGTGCGTATTTTAGTGATTTTATATTTTTAATTAGGAAGAAAACTGATAGAAAAAAGATCGGGTTAGGCTGTCCTCAGGGATGCAACTGTGGACCAGTACTATTGAATATACTAGTAGATAATTTAATGGATACGCTGGAGAAAGAAGGAATTGGTGTTAACGCATATGCAGACGATATAATGTTACTTGAGGACGGGAATAGTCATTTGGAAGTGCTGAGGATTGCTCAAAATGCTATCGACAAATGTGATAAAGAGACACAAAGATTAAAATTACAAATATCAGACACAAAGACAATGATGATGTGGTTTGGCAATTACATATAGCAACGAAAGAGCCTAATTGTGACAATGAAAGAAAAGAAAAAGTAAGTATCTGGAAATAGTAATAGATGAGAAAATACACTTTATGGAACATCTGAGAATGGTTGAAACCAAATTTAAACGAATATTCAATACAATGGTAAGAATAGGGTATTCGAAATATGCGATAACAGCTGAGGACATAAAGCGTCTTTATTATGGAGCATTGTGAGCAATGTTGACCTATGGAGTAACGGTATGGGGACTTTGGATAACAAATGTGCACTATCAGAGAAAATTTAGAGCTCTACAAAGATAATGCCTAAGTTTGTCAGGTTGTTATAAAACTATGTCTAATGATGCGTTGGAAGTAATTACACGAGTTTGGACAATAGATCTACAAATTGTGAAGGTAAAGTGCAGAAGAATTTTGAAGAAGGAAGGAAGTATAATGGTGAACGGAGAAGAACTGACGAGACAAAATTACGGTCGACAGAGGTAAACGCAACTTCTATTGGAGGCATGGAATATATGATGAATGAAAAGTACGAAAGGAGGACAAACATATCAATACATACCGGATGTAACCTACCGAGAGCAGACAAAGACATTGTGAAAACTGAGTCCATCTATAGGAGAGACAATAACAAGACATGGCAATTTCACAACTTATTTGAAAAGAATTGGAAAAGTTACCGACGGACTGACCAGGCGACGCCTAACCATATTTTATGGGAATGTGACACATATGGACTAGAGAGAGGACAATATGTGAAAATTATTAAACGACTAGGATTGACGTCATTAAACGAAAAGAATAATTTACCGGAAACAAAATTGATATTTCAAGCATTTCGGATTACTTAGAACAAATGGGAAAAATAAATGCTTCGATGCATGAAATAAACCATGTCACCTAGCAAAAACTGAGCAACCCTGGAAGAAGCGACAAATAGGCACCCCTAAGGAGAAAGAAGCGTAGCAAGATTCAATAGGAGGAACAGAGACCTGGAATGACAATGTTACAAACGAGGATGTTGTAAATGCGTGTAGAATTGAGTCTGATTGTGTATTGTTAAAATTATTGTCAATAAAATAAATATTTAAAAAATGCACTTGTAAGTAATTCTTTCTTGAGGAATCTTTCGAGAAAAATATTAATAATTTTTATTATTACTATTATTATTAATTATCATCGTTATTATTATAACGCAAATGTCTCTATTATCTGAAGTTGAAGGAACACCACACTCATTCTACAATTTCCTTTATCTTATTTAATATCATAGTCATTCATTCAGCTTAGAATTTTACTACACGTATCTTTGACAATATATTCAAATTTATTGAAATCGTATTTATCTATGACAAAATAAATACTGAAATATTGTGCAACTCAACTTATGTATTTTTGATTGAATAATGCATGGATTATACACATTTTGTCGTAGCCATTACCCTTATAAAAATGAGTCTTTCTAGTAAATAGATTGAAGTTACGATAACCACAAATAAGAAAATTTTCCAAGTAAAGTTTATTACTGAGATACTTGGAAAGTATTAATTAATTGAAGAGTTCAGAAAATTTTCATGTTATTTAAATTTTTAATACAGAAACAATTTGTTCAGAATATTTAGATAATATTTTCCTAATTTACTGATTGTTTTGATATTATGTAATATAAACATGGTATGCGGTTTCTATATATTGTAGACAGTGAAAACTAGTTCACATATTACACTTCACTTTATTTACTCCAACGTTTCACCGCTGATTAGTGTTGAAACGTTGTTCGGAATATTTGTTCAGAAGTTATAAATATAAACTGTGGTGTTATCAATTCATGTCATTTTTTTTATTTTCCCATATTTTGAGTAATATCTTCTGAAAACAAGAAGTATCTGAAACAATAATGGACGTCATGAACTAGTGAAAATATGACTATACTTATCTCTAAAATAATACTGATCGGTATCATTTCGGACCCAAACACCAATTTCTTCCGCATCATATATGATATAATAAACTTTCAAATTACATTTGTCAGTAGTACTTATAAAGTTTAAACGTTTTGTGGAAATAACTTAAGAATTCATTAGAGCAAAAATATTTTTTTAATGAATCCTCAATGGGACATACTAAAATAAATTTAATTCTCATCTGAGGGAAACGAAATGTGTCGATGTGTGGATATTGTTAGAAACCAAATTCAAATCAATTCTATATTTTTCAATTCAGGTAAATACGACTACAATTTCTATGCACAATAAACACATAAGTCAAATCACGTGTCGATTTGTCATGAAGATTGATCTGTTTGCACCACAAATCAGACACGTCAAGCTTCGTGGCACCTGTACAACATCGAGGCACCACTTCCTACCCCACCCATTCGTGAATTATTGTTTACATAAATTTAATGAGTCTAACTTAAATGAGTTACCATTAGCTTAATCCACACTGTAGTAAAATGTATTATCAGAAGTTAAAATGATAGAGGGTGTCATTGAATTAACCACAGGGCACATTTTAAATGTCAATTTTTAAAATGGAAAATAAACGCTAACGGAATTTCAAAAATGTAATTACTTATAGTGTGGTATATTTATTTTAAAAAAATATCTTGTTGTAATAAAGATGCAATATTTATGACTATTTAAATATCAATAGAAATATATTTGAAGTTTATTGCGCATTAGATTAAGTAACGTGCGACGTGAATATATTATCTCATTCACTTTTTAGACATTTTTTAATGGTTGAACGATAGATTGGAAAACTTAAGAAACATTTTCTAAGTGTTTAAAAAAACGTATCTGTTATATCACTCTCAATTTATGGTACGTTGCTTTTATGTTGCAAGTGTATCAAACATTTTTCAAAAAATGCAGTAGAATAAAATTTATTACTTTTATTAATAGAAGTTTCATGTATATTAATATTCTCAATATGAATGGTTAAGAAATGCAGGACGACAAATATGTTTTGCTGTAAAATTAAATAATATATTTTCGAATTTTGATGAAAACTTTAATACATAAACGTTTCAAAAGAAATGGAAATAAAAGTGATAAATTCATGTTAGGTGATGTAAATTTGAAAGTGATAAAAACTTAGAAAATTATTGTAGAGCATTTACAAATTTTAACAAATATGTCAATCTTTTATATGAAATCAGTTTTTTTCAGTTTATTTTTCACAAAGAAATGTTATTAGTGTCCAGTCATATACCTAGATCTGCAAACTGCATTACGAAAGAATGAAGCTTTGCTTACTGAATGAAGCGCTGTTTAATGAGAACCTTGAAGATAAGCAGAAAGTCTGCAAACACCTTGAAGCACAGAGCTCATCAAGGGAAACGTGCACAAATAAATTCACTACTCTCCCAGGAAAGAAATAAAGTTCACAATGTGTTGCATTTCAAAACTATTTTCCTGAAATTTTCAATCCAACGTTTCCCACCTTAAATTTCATTAAATAATTTCTTTGCTTCGCCTTGGCTGTGTACATTTTTATTACAGCAATAATATGCATTTGATTTATATAATATATGCACTTTAATATCGTAAAAATTTCAAATAATATACTCATTTACAAATAATTGAAACGAGTTAATTATCTTCACTCCATAAGCAATTTATTTGATGACTATAGTTTGTACTGTTTTATTATTTAATTTAAAAATGCACTCACAAAACGATGATCAACGATATAAATTAACTACCATTTTATAATCATGATGGGATTTTATATCATAATTTTTTTAATAACCGGCGAAGATTGTCGTAAAAATGTTATTCCCTCTCGCCCCAATTTTCATCATTGATGTTACGAAAAGTTAGACATCTTTCATTGACGAGAATCTACCGCAAGCGGGAAGCTTACGGCTCAGCAGAACTGCTTCTACCACTACCGTTTCCAAGAAATCCTACCAACTGACTTTGTGACGTCACTCATGAGAGGTGAATTTCTTTGTTATTTTTCACATTGTCGAAGTTGTAGTACGTGGAACTAGCGTTTTATTTTAATCACCGTGGTACAGATTACTTCATTTTTCTGTTTTTTTCTGGATGAGTATTGTGATAAAAAATTAAGATATAAATTATTTTGGGCAAATTTTTATGTTCTTCATCACATGTTAAGATATTTTATATTACCCTCGTGTAGGTGATTCAATTACATATGGTCAACAGAGGTGTATTCCAAGTGCTCTAGAAATGACGACGGAAAGTAGAGTTTTATTTACCTCCGGTTGAAGAGTAGTAATTATTGCAGGTAATACTTGTAATATTTATATTATTTAAATAAAAATTATAGTATTATGTTCGGTTGTTTTGAACATAAAAATTGAGGTATTTATCGTATCTCGAATGATGTGTATTGATATGTCATGTTTACAATTACCAGACCATATTTGCAGTTAATCTTAAAATATTATTTGAAAAAGTATATGTAAGGGATATAAGCATTAACTGCGAATATTTCTTTTTATTTTCAGAGAATTCGGAGTGCAGAGGTTACTCCTAGGTGCGACTTTTCCTCTGAGATGTGACGTACAAAAAGAGTTGTTATACTTTCTTGGAGACGGTAGTGCTTCTACAAACGGAAGACAATGCTTAGAACAATCTTCGACGCCACAGTTTTAATATCCCGAGTGTAATATGAATGTTTGCTCTCCTTGCATCTCTAAGTGCTGAGTTTGTTCATCGTGAAGGTTTCTGACGGAATACACCCGATGGGTTCGTCCATGGTCATTAAATCACTATTTATACCTGAAGCACCGCCATCGCACACGTGTCCGTGGAGGTAGAGGTTAAGGAGTGATGGGTGAAAAGACATAAATTAGGGTTTTACCAAAACTGCGAAAATACAGGTTGAAGCAGATAATGTTGTCCATGAATATTTAATTAATGACGAGGATTTATTTAGAAAATACTTTTTTTAAGGATAAACAATAGGTTTAAACTTGTGTGTTTTTGGATATTTTTTGTAACTTAGACCAAATAAGAATACGCATTATTTATTTACAACAGAATTCTGCAGAATATTTTACCTGAGATGGAGGGCGAGTCATAATTTTGTTGAGAGGCGCAGAAATATTTAATCTACTACTGCCTTCGACCCTTTGATTAGAATCGAAAAGATGGTACTTACTTGCTCCCGAAGAGTAAATTAGTTTATTATCCTCTGCTGGTCATAGATAGTTATTAAACGCTTTTTAAAAATATTTATGGACATAATACTTAAAATTTTATGAGAGAAATAAATAACTTTTTCTATTTTTACTTAGCAATCGCTAATACGAATACACTTATTCACCTCGTCACATTTCAGAAATAAAGACGATTAGGTGAGCACATCGTGCAATTACTTATAAAATAGTGCATGTATTATAAATCATTTTACGAGTGCAGAGAATAAGTCAATTTTATGAGAGACAAGTATTGTCGAGATGACGTTTAGCTTTCTAAAATACATTCTTACTCCTCAGAAACAGATAAATTAGTTTGATGTAAATTGTAGCTCATTGTGAAAGTTGACTATATACAAAAAATATATTTATTTTCCTTCGTTTATCTCCATCCAGTTGTATACGATAGTGTTATGAATAGCCCTGGACACGACTCTTCATCATTCATTTCATCTCTTGAGAGCATTCAGTGTTAAAAATGATTTTAAATTTTCGAAATATTATCTACATAACTTATGCCCGTTGTTCATACCTTTCCTTTGTCTCTCGAAGGTGTATGAGTGTCTCTGCAGTGTTTCAGCACTTTCAATGGAACCTCTAAATGAATCGCTTTAAGAGCATACGGATTTGGAGGACAGTTATTCAAATGCTTTTAGTTGCCTCTACAGTCCTTTATTTCAATGATATGTTTAGTTTCTATTTTTTCCGGCATTGCTTGGTTCTTTTGAATCATTTGCAACTAAAACTAATCTTTAGGGAAGGCGACCTATGTGAAAGGACCTGAGTATGTTGTATGGACGATATGTAGTGAGCAATAAATAGTCTGTCAGTAATGAATGCAAAATTCCATCTTATGACTATCTTTCATCAAACGTTCTACATATAAATTGCCTAGAACGTCTAACAAATCGACAATATCTCGGACCTTAAACATATTTGTGAAATTTTTATTGAGTGAAACGTTGCATATAACAGAATACATGACCCTGTTCTTGGTACTTTTTTAAATTTCACTTCTCATCAAACGTCTCCATATTAAAAGATTTGTCACCAACATATTATTGAATATTCGGAAATAAAACTTTGCTCGATATAATCACAAGTGATAATGTTACTTGTGTAGTTTAGACAATAATATTATTATAAAAATTACGGGATAGATTCTAATAAAAAATATAGAGCGTAGCTGTTGATGAAAGTTTATTGTAAGCTCGAAATGTTTATTGTCCGGAGGTGGAGGTAATCCCATACTACTAGTTGAAGTACCAGAACGTCAGCTCAGAAATAGGATATATAGTGGTACGGATAATATAAAAGAAGCGGAATTCTGTGTGGAACAGGTTGTTGATGTGACCAAAAGGATGGTGGGTAATGATGAAAGGAGATGGTGACTGTAGAGAATGAGGCGACGTGGGACTCCCGCGTAAGAGGGTGTACGGCCTCTGATGTATGGAGGCAATAAACGCAGCCAGGATCATGATTAATGCTCTGCAGCCATTACGATATTGCATTACCCCCAACGGCACAGCAGCGACCACCGACGGCAACAGCGATGAAGGAGATGGTGACGATAGATGCAATGAGACGACACAAGGAGAAGGAAGGGGTTGAAGAAAATAGGGAATAAAAGAACTCGGAAATGAAGTGGGAAGAGAATGGTACACCGTGAAAGACAAGTTTCCTGCTTGGATGAGATATTAGAAGTAAATGAAAGGGAATATAATATAAGCATGGTGATGACTGTAACAATAGCACGCAATTGATGCCATTTAACACAACTAGTGTAATCTTTAATTATGAATTTAGAACAGAACACACAATAGTCAAAGAACACATCACTAAAGAATTCATGAGAAGGATGGAAATAACAACAAAATCTCATATAAATTCACGTAATCTGACGAGAGCAATAGTCATTAGCCATCCTCATACTATCCTACTCCTTTGGGGTAGTAAAATGGTCAACTACATATTTGAAAAATTTAGAGAGAAAAATCAGAACCACGATGACAAGCAACAACAAACACAATCCTAAATCAGTATCAGAACTAATTCCACGAAACCAGGTCGGAAGAGGCATGATACCAATCAAAGACCTCCATAAAAGTGTGTGTAACATCACACCTCAAACCCTGATGTGTTGTTATTATTTCTTTGGTAGAAGAGGGATCCACATACATACCAAAATCCCTATGGTAGTTTTTGTTGCTGCCACCAGCTCAGTTTCCCGAGCAACCAAACTCACGTGTAATAATAAAAAATAATGATTTATTACAAATTACATGAAATCTGAATTGTTTACAGACACAAACTCCCAAAGTCATTAATACATCTAATAATCTGTTATTAGACAAATAATGCAGTCTGAGAGAATTGTTTATACTTTGTAAAATATAGTTGAAGACAACTAAATTTTAAAAAACCCTCAGGTTATATGTTCCTTCGAAAAGATAAGTTGTTTACCCCCAACAACTAACTGATACTAGTTACGACCCTCGCACCTAGTAATGAGTTCATTAAGTCTACCGCAGCAGCCTTATCAAACATCTGGTCTCCACGACCTAAACTTAGTACAGTCACTTGTCCGTGCTGACGGATCTCTACGTTCCTTTGTAAAGCATCCCTGAGGAGCTTCACTCCCAATACATACTGTACCAGACGTCACGTGATCAGCGAATACCCACGCCTTCGCCACCACCGTGCAAGCACTCTTTTTGTGTCACCCCTTTTGCTTCTAGGTATGCAGACGACGCGCCGTAGAGGACGAATGGCCATGAGCGTCACCTAGGCGCTTCGTAAACATCCTTTTCGTTCTTCATTCATTTCTTCGTGGAATTCGTCTTTAATTTAGGTACACCTGAACCCCCGTGGGTCAACGTCGCCGGTTGCATTCTTCGAATACACTTGTACGTACTTTCCTTTAAAATAAAAGGTGTTCGTTCGAACAATACCTCCACACGGAAAAGCTCGTCGCACGTCCGTCTTAGCACTGACCGGCCACTTATTGTAATATTTATAAAAGCATCCGGCTTGGAAAATACAAAGAACTATTAATATTTCACAAATTGATGGCATGTCCTGGCGCCGACGTTACAGTGTGATAGCGAATATTAGATATAGGTGATATGGGTTATTTTAGAAACATTCTGATTAGAAGAAGCTTTGTCTTAATCTTTAAAATAATTAGTAACTAGACTAGTTTAGACTTGTGAAGGATACGTTTTAGAAACTTATAATGTGTCATAAGATTTCTTTCTTAACGGATGTGTACACCCTAAAAAATTCTATTTACTAAATTTCAAGTTTGTAGGCTTTGTAGTTTCTGAGATTTCGTGATTATTCAGTCAGTAAATGGTATTTCGCTTTTATATAAAGAGATATAATCCCCTCCGTGGGTGCGGAGTCAGCTTGATCGCTCGTCACCAAGTCATCCCAGGTTCAATTCCCAAATGGGGCAAGATAAAATATGTAGCTTTTCATTTCCATATCTTAGTTAAAATAGCTGTGATGTATGAAAAGTTCACCCTCTGCGGCTGACAACCGCAGTTGTAATACTCGGATACAGCAATCTGGATCCTATCTAGACGCCGTTCATCCGATCTCTGTAAAATTCACGATGTGTCTAGAGAGTAAACACACACAAAAACAGAGTCTTACTGGCACTCGTCATTCGTAGTCCTTAGCTGACCGAAACGAGATACATACATATGTAAATAGATATAATAAGATATACATTTTGGAAGAGACGTTTCGGCTGTCTCCATCATCCGTCACGTAGAAAAGAAAACAAATATGTGTATATATATTACAGACCTCATTTTTAAGATTTCTGCATTTTCTATATTACAGGCATTAACAATTGTTAAGAGCGAGCTTCGTAAGGAACGAGCTACGAATGCCTCCGGCGGCAAGCCAGCCAGTTAAACTGAAGAGAGGTCGACCTAAGGCACAAAGAATATACCAAAGCCAAAGAGTAAACTACTCCCGCCACGGAGAAGAGAGCGCAGTAAGACGGTTCATATCACAAGCAAATGAGAAGTAATCCCCACCGAGTTTGAAATTCTGTATAAAAACTCCTCTCCACAGTTGCTCATCGCCATACACCTTCACTGCACATCAGTGAACAGGGCTAGTGCTGGTTCTCACAATGGTACAAGTGAACTACGTTATGGTAAATTTTTAATACGTTACTAATATTTGCATTATATGTTTACAGTCAACTAACAAATCTTCACTGATTGGGACGACTATAACAATACGGTAGAAGAGAGAAGAAATTTCTCTGGGTACTTCATCTACAAAACTTTTGGCATCTCCTGGAACAGCTAAGAAGAAAAACCTAAATTGTGATAAGTGCCTCTCGACAATATTGGGACTTTAAAAATTATTTGGAACAAGGGATACTAAGGACTGCAAAAACGTGCAAGACTGTTTATTTTGTTCTTTGTATAAGGTAGGAGCCAGCATATTTATTTTTTCAATTAAATTCACTTCTGTTTATATAGGTTAAGTCATATGTATTTGGTTAAAAATTGTGATTCAATACTTGAACAGAAGACATGCAAGATTGGGCACTGAAACTTTGTTAAAATTCATATTGAGTAATTCCTGGATATGTAAATGTTAAGATCTGCTGCAAAAATAGAAAAGTTTTCTGGTTGAATAAATTTGTGTTTTTGTAAAATGAAAATAAGGGTTGTGTGCCTCTCTTCATAGTTGTATCTCACGATTGTGCCTTTGTCCACTCACCCTCATGTTGTGTGTCTAACAACTCATAACAACAACCATCTAGTAGGTATATTTTCTGAATTGGAGATCATTGGACTCACGCATTTTATTACAAGAATTGCGTAGTTCACTTCTTGCTCTTTCTGGCACGTTGCATATGGAGGAAAAAGGTAAAACAGTACAACAGGATCATGATATATCGATCATTGCACATATAATGATAGATAAATATTTTGATTCTATTTCGAACTAACGATGTGAAGACGGTCCTCAATAGGCGAATAGAAGCTTCGAATGCATAAACGATGAATAAATAAAACAATTTCTTGACATGGAAATTTTCCAAAAACTTGGTAGAGATTTTTATTTTATTTTAGAAACATTTGTTAAAAGTTTGACGTATCAATTTTCAAGTAAGGTTTTGGTAGCAAATATCCCTGTTACGTGCAGAATTAGCTTCAGCATTAAAACCGTTGTAGGAGGGTTTTTACTTTCTCATATACGTAGTACATAGAAATTGTAATCGTGAAAAAAGTCGAAAACGAGATTTTTGCGGAAATATCCGTTTGGAGTCCCCTGATTCCGAAAACGTTGTTTTTGGCTGGACGTCCGTCCGGTCCATCCGTCTGTCCGTTCGTCTGTGCACAGCACTCCTGACTAAATGGAAAAATGTTTTGTTTTCATTTTTCGTATTTACGGTAGAATTTACTTCACACATTTGCACGTGCTTTCAATTTTCTATTTACTAGAACCAAACGGGCTCTTCACATATAAGTCAAAGTACATTTTTGAATATTTTTTAAAAACTGGTTCAAAGATTTTGCTTAAATTTTATGTACGTAAAGTAAAATTAGTTTCCATTACATCCGCATTAGCGGTATTGCGCTTGAAAGTTTGGTAAAGACGCAGTAAAAAATAATTTCTATCTGCTACTTTCACGCATTTGTTTACTATTTCAAGTATCTTGAATATTATTTAACATGTATGAAGCAGAGGTAGAGTAAATAAATTCTGAATATTTATTTTACTTTCAAATCTCTAATAAAAGACATTAAGAAGTTGAATTATTGGCTTTGAGCCCGACGAAAATTTTAGTTATAGATCATTACTTTATCATAAACACTTTTAAATAATGAGTTTGATTTGGTTTTATTACTTACGCTCGTTTTGTATGCCATAAAAATGTTTATTACATATATGTGTGTGTTTTGGCGCGTCGTTTTAAGTTTGCCAATGATGTGAATCCAAAGAGTATATGTTTGTAGACGTGTAATTTTCTTATGTTGCTTTGAAAAGGAATGTCTGCTTCTTATGTTTCTCTTCGTACCGTGAATCTTCCACCCATGCGACCTGTACGCACTTGTCGTAACCTTACATCCGGTGACGCTGAATTATTTTGCTGCGTAAACTTGCGTATCAGATGTGTCCAGTGCTACTTTTACCGGACTTTCTTGTTAATTGTTGCTTGCTATGTGTCATATTTAATGTTTTACATGTTATTTGATGCGTGTGGATGTTATTTTATATTATTTCTTATCGTTTTAATAATTAACTTGGTTACATGTTTTGTTTTTGTTTTGAATGTAATATTTGATAAATCGTTTTGTTTATTTTTCATGATATTTTTAATTTAATGATTTATAGCAGTTTCAATCGATAAAATCAGTATTATTGTTAAAAATATATTTTATCACAGAATTCTTTTATGAGAAGATAAGGAGCGTTACGAAATAACAGGAAGTAAATAAAACATAGATACGATTAGTGTTTATTAATATAATTTCGAAATTTTAAATTGCAAAAAAATTAACTCTTTAGTTCCTAATTAAATTAAATAAATATATTTATGGTCTGCTGGCTTTGTTCTCGCGTTAATAATATCCTATTTATCTGTATATTTATTAATAAATATATCTTTTGAATTAGAATATATATCTTGCTAAACTTATCTCCCCCCAAAACAAAAACAAAACAGAATTTGTATATTAGAGATTCTTTTAATAATGCAAGTAAAACATTTATTAATTAAACTTTTAAATTGGGTAAAGTGAAGACAACCAAAATATATAGTAACGTGTGAAAATCATCCCTCTCCTAATAGAATGCTTTAATGCCGCTCTCTAATCCAGACTGAGAAACGTATATGAGTATGTGAAATGGTTTTGCACCACTAGTTCATTTATTTCAGTCAACTGAATATTTTTCAAAATACAATATTAATACATTTTATAATAATGTATAAGATGTATCTGATTAAAAAAGTTACGACTGTAAGCCAATTTTCCAAAATACCCAAACGGCATGAATGTTTTTTTTAATATTTGACGTCAATTATGTCGTAAGTAATCGATTGCAAAAGCCACATATCGCTAGAATGTAATAAATACTTTTGGTTTAATGTTTACGTCTATGTGGGTTAGCTTCTGTTTAATGTTAGTGGACTGGATATGTTAACGAAATTCAATATTCGTCCATTTTTCAATAGACGACGAGATGTTTCAAATACAAAAAAGTCGACTTTGTGAAACAGTATCTTGTTCCGAATTTTACCCCAAAACTTTCGAATGGGATTTCTTTTTTCAATTTTGAGTCAATGTAAAGAATTGATTGCAAAAAGACAGTCGCTATTGTAAAAAACGTTTGGCAAAGAATTAAGTCCTATGGAGTGAGGTGTTGATTTATTTCAGTGAACTGAGTTTGTTAACGAAATCCAATATTAATACATTTTTCAGTTGAAGGCGAGATGTTTCGGATGAACGAAAGTTGACCTAAAACCGAAACGATTGTAAATCAGTTTTTGATACAAAATTTTTCCAAAATACCCGAAAGAGATGATTTTTTGTAATTTTAAAATTATGGATGTGTCTGTATGAATGTAAGGAATTGATTGCAAAAAAATCTATATTTGTGCCATGTATAAATGGTTTTATTACATTTATATGAAAGAGTTTTGTTTACTTCGTGGAAGGAATTTGCAAAGTCTCCACTAGTTTTCTCGGGGGATGTGGTTCTTAAGTATCGCACCGGCGAATGTAGAGGAAAATCTGTTTGGCAAATTGTATTTTCTAGAGTTTGACTGTTGCCCTTACGTATGCATTTGCGTCAACTACTAATTAATGCGTTCAGTTTGCATAGTGGTTCCGTGCTAATTGGAAGCTATGGCAAGTACTTATCTCACTGGTTCCCAATCGACGGTTCCAATAAGTTGAACATAACATTTCAAAAATTATGTCAACTTGAAGACGGGGTTATTGAAAATCACACACTAAAATGAATTTTTTAAAAAATGAATTACTTTTATTACGAAGAAGATAACATATTTGACAGAGTTTGTCGTGTGTATTCCGAAACTTCAATTTTCGTTCATAAATAATGTTTCAAAGAAAAAACTCTTCCTGATAGAAACAGGACGCGGCAAGAGTTCAACAAAATTCATACATGCCATTTCACGAGGATATGATCTCAAACTGCAAACATCTCATAATTCGATAATTATGGCATTTGTCGAATATTACCAAAATCAGTACTGTCTTCCGAAATAGAAAGTGAACACAGTTGCGGGAATGATGAACTGGGAGTTCTTTCTTCTGATACATTAAAATTGATGTTGGAGATATAATGGCAATTGTTCATCAAATTCAACTAAATGAGTTTGATGCATTTGGTGATTTGGTTCAAGATTTCTAAAACGGATAATGACATTATTACTCAAATAATTTTGTGGAGATTTGGTATTATTTTCGATCAATACTACGATGTTTTCTATCTGTTCTCTGAGTCAAATTGCTGTCCAAAAGACCCTATGCTTTTTTAATAAATATAATTAGTCAAACAACCAAATACCTTTACACTGCAATGATATTTTCTTTAGACCAAAACTACGTTTTAGCTACGTAATTTTTTGTACAAATATGCTCCCCTTCTTGCAAAAATTAGTGAATACGATGAACTGTACTTATGTGAAGAATCTGACGGTCCCTCAAGATGCTACCAGCTGTTAATTCTCAGACATGACATAGACATTTTTATTCTTGGAATTTATAATGGAACAATGTAAAAATTCAACGTTCAAAGGATTTTCTTCAGAGGTACCGAGCAGAAAAAAGCTTCTTTTATACCACTCTACTTCTAAGAAGCTTGGAGGAAGCGTAAGTGATGTGCTACCTGCAATACACTCACATCCAGAATGCGACACAACTAGCCACTTGCTCAATAAAAAATAATTTATCATTATAATTTAACATTCAAATAATGTCAGGTTTTGAAGATTGTGAATCTGCCTCCCAGGAATGAGAAATTAGAGGTATGCTGCGGACAAACTGGGACAAAAATAGCTTTCATACAAAATAAATTTTGACACAAAATAGATTTGCTCACACTGTTCTGCACTTCGGATGTGCTAAAACTACACTGTTAACGTGTTGCGCCTCAATTATATCAATGGAAGAAAAAAATGTGTAAAGGACCAGAACTAACTTTATCAAATTTGGATATGAAATCGAAGATAACACATTTCTTCACCCTCAAAATACTAAGCCACATCATTTACACCTGAATCACTCATACCATACCGATGTTCTTTAAAGTATTCCACTAAATCCTATTACTACAGAAAACTGCGAGTCCAGTGTACATAAATGATCAAATGCGGGAGAGAAGATTGTAAAATTATTTTAATGTTAAATAAAGTTCTCTAAATTATAAAAATTTATCAGGCAATATGTATTTCAGAGTTTGATTTCCAATAACCCTGTCTTCAAATTATTTTACTACTTCTTCTTTCGAATCGACCGTTCTTACTGCTACGAGAAGTATTTTCCTTCCCGATAAGAATCCATCTCACACTGTGAGGATAACTTGGAAATAATTGTTTAATCTAAATCAAGGTATAATAATGAATGGTGTCTATAATGCGGTACTGCAGTCCTCACATTTCTAAATTTTTCAATTTCTGGCGTGTTTTATGGGAACACAGTTTATTTTACAACTATTTGTTATATAATAAAAGTTGTCAAAAATTACAAGGGAAAAATATGGGTAAAACAGTATTTCTGCATGATTAATAGTTACCAAGATATCGACGATTTTCTGAAAAGGCGCAGAGCGTGTAATATGATTTCAACGCCACCCTCCTCCCTTTTAAACGTGCCTTCAGTGACCAGCCACATGTATTTACCAACCTCCAAGACTCCCCAAACATGAATCTGAAGAGAAGCTGCAGTGCAGAATTTTTTCATACTCAAGTCATCTCGCCTCCAACACTATTACAAAAATAAATTATTTTAATTAATTATTTTGGTACTCTAAATGTGTTTATTCTGGTAATTACCGACACATAATGAAACATGATCTAAAACGGCACGGATGCCTGACAAACTGCCAACGGCCCCAACAAAGCTTCATCCTTTCAGGAGTAGAGCCTGGGATAAGTGACAGTTCCCTTCGAAGGAGAAAGAGGGCAAAATTTCGATAATAATGAATTGTAAAAAAGCCGTTACAAATTGCTTTTGACCACGTGGGGGACATAAACTAATTAACTCTACGGATACATGCAATGATCGTCTCATCAATTCCGATCAAGTGCTCAAAGGCAGTGTCTGTATGTACGTACAAGAAGTTACGTCATACCTACAGAGAAAATAGTACATGTAGATCCAACATTTTTCTATTTGGAAAAAAATACTATCAACCACCTAAAGATAATTAAAATATTATTTTGTATGTTTAATTGGTACAGAAAATTTCAATTTTAGTAAGTATTTTGTCAAGAAAGTGGAAGTCAAGTTTTAAAAGAATCTTTAATAAATATATAAGCAACTTATATAAAGTACGATAAGTATCTGAAATATCAGTTAAGGTAAACGTAGTATGACCGAGTAAATTGCATTTTTCGAATATTGATATATAAAGTACAAAATGTAAAGTTTGCTCACCATATGGTGCACTTTCCTGGAATATTTGACACAAAAATTGGGACCGAAGTAATTTACAAGAAAAATATTTCTATTAAGTGGTAAAAAATGTATATAATTAATTTACATAATAAACATTTTATCATATAATCTAAGTAAATATGGGTTGGTACACACTTCAGCGTAGATAATTAAACTCTATTTTAAATCATTAAATATATTTAAAAAAATAATATGAATTAATTTTAGAGATGTTTTAACTATATTCTGTACATAGTTTGTGAGTTTTAAAATTGTTTTTAAAATTAGCAAGAAAGAAATTGTAACAAAAAGAATATACAACTAAATTATGAATCGAAATTTGTATTGTGTAATTTTACAATGAGGCGTGAAGATATGAGGTAACTTTTCTAACACCGTATAAACCAATATATACCGAGAAATTTTAGTATTGATATCTTATGGAGCGTGATATCATGTTGGTATGTAACTTATAATCATATAATAAATAAAAAACTTTTTAAAACAATCTTTCTATACGCCATATAGTAAAACGAATAAATAAGTTTAGGTTATTAAGGTAATGCGATGTCATATACTAATAACTCAATTCATAATTTACGTTATAAATAAACGTACTGTCTATCTTTATTGCTTACCCTTTGAAAATAAATAGTTCAACATAAAATATTAAATCATTTTCAGCGATAAAGATAGAAAGTACGTTTATTTATAGCGGAAAATATGAATAGAGGTACAAACATTTGGCATTGCATTACCTTAATACAAATCTAAACTTAATTTATTCGTTTTAGTATACGGCGTAAAATACTTAACCTTATAAGGATGTTTTATTATAAACCTCACAATATTGCATTGTCACTGGGTTTATATGTGTGTGCCAAATTTGAGCTCAATCAGTTGGGCAAACCGATTTAAAATTCAGTTGCAAGATTTGGCCCTACCATACTTACTAACAGGTCAAGTTAAATAAAAGTTTGTAATAATAATAATAATAATAATAATAATAATAATTCGAAATACCATTACGCCTTGGAGCACGTTCAGGTGACATAGCTTGTGGTAATATAATACAAAATTTACGCATAATAGTGTACACGGAAAACACGACATCGTTAGTTTTAGAATTGGATGCATCAGTATTCAAAGTGAACAGACGTAATTTTCTTGTACTACAGTAAAATCTCATTCATCTGTTTGATATTAAGAACTGAAGCGATTCTCGCCCAACGAACTTAGAAAGGAATTTCTTTGTCAAAATCTAATGAAATTCCACAATTTATATCATTTTATTATCAATTATAATAGAAATTTTTAGGAAGATACATCAACTTAATAATTCATAATTTCCTATGAAGGTTTAAAATTTAATAATGTTATTTTACAATAAATATAAGAAAAGGAACGGTACCAATAGTATATAGTTATTCTATAACTTTGTGTGATATACAATGTTTAGTAAAATCTTTAATACCACTATACCAATCTTTATAAAAATCATTTGATGTATCAGTCTGGTATGCTTGTAATATAACGACTAAAAATTTTAAACAGGTTTTTGTTTGTAATTTTCTGGTTAATAAAGTAAAAGTCTATTATTATCTACTCGTAGATTAGTATTCGATGATTCACATATTTCTGTATGTTTCAATATTTGGTTGAAAATTTAAACGAAGCAAGTCCTTAAACCAAACATGTTTATCCACAAACGCAGTGTTTTTTAACTTCCATATACATGTACGTGTCTAACCCCCCAAATAGCGAACATTCCATTTGAAAACAGTGCAAGCACTTCGGTACTCAGGCAGAATACAATTTCATTTATATTCATATATAATTCAACCAACGAAAAGTAACGAATAAAAGCACCGTTGATGTGGTAGAGACTTTTAATTAAAACATTTCTGGTTAATAATTTTACAATACGATTTGGTTGGTTTTCCTTGCCAAATGAGGATAAAAATTGCTCGTTGCCCGCTGCCAGCGGCTGCACTTGCGCCACTGGTGCATACGTAGAAAAACGCCGCGGGAACCCCGGTCACCGTGGTGGCGCGTCGTGCTCGCACACCCGTACGCGTGAATTATTACCCCAAAATGAACCGAAATTAATTGCTCACTCTATCCGTGTAATTATGGATTTGATAAATTAATGGGGAGTCTAATTAATGTATCGCCCAGGAGAGAGTGCGTATGTGTACGCTGGCCAGCTCGATTTCGGAGAAGGTGCCAATTCGTTTACTTGGTAAGTAATAGATTTTACCCAACACGCAATGGTCAATGCGCGTGGAAGAAAATTACAAAAACTACGTAAATATATAAAATATATGATGAATATTATTGTTTTTCAGATGACTGTGAGATATTTTCGAAATATCCTACTGTTTCTCTACTATTTACGCCCATTATGTGATCAACATTAATTATTTATTTATCCTAATGTTAATATCAAAACTCAAGACCTGGTAGTCTCTTGTTTATTATTATCTGAATTTGATTATTAATTATTATTTGCATAACAAATATCGTAATCAAATATACCTTTCTAGTTGTGATATAAATGATTATTTCATACATTTTGAGAGCCTTAAATATTAGAGGAACGCAAGAAATGGTCTTTAGACACCTTACTTTCACTTTAAACTTTGATGGAGAAATTTCATACTTCACAAAAATGAGTAGGTACTATTTAAAGAAAGGTTTCTTGAACGCAAATCTAGAAGTACCATACAACGCAGATCTACATAACCTGCATATTTAAGTCCAACTAATATTATAAATTATTTATTTTCACAAGTTTAGTGAGCACATGATTTATTTATTTGAGTTTATCCTATATTATTTCCGAATTAAAACTATTTACGTTTTAGTAAAAATGAAACAATATCTCTACAAAACTCAGAATGTTTTTCTTCCAAGTATATCTATAAATTATTATTACAAAAATTAATTTAAGTGAAATTACTGTAACCTCTTCTTCTCTTTAAAGACTGAAATTAAAATCGAAAATATCCACCTGACAATTAGAACTGAACAAGAAGTTTGCTCCGTTTGAAAATAAAAATGTTTAAAAGTTTGTATCACTGCTAAAAAATACATCCCTTAGTTGATTTTCGTTAACAGTTTTATGAAAAAACAGAAAAATCTTTTTTATTTGTCCATAAACTTCTTTTTTTTTACATATTTACAAGAAGACAAATCACAATAAAGAATAGAATTCAAAGAAACCGAAATCGTGTTTCCTCATGAACATTAACATAAAAACAAAGTGAAGAACAATTGACATCAAAGGTGGTATTCGGGATTGGGGGAACACGATATCATGTTGTGATGCAGGTCCCACATCTTCGACACATGGATGTTCGGAAATTCTCGAAGATCCTGGAAGTGTTGGAGATTTTCCCGCTAACTCTCCAATACGTATTTTAAGATCTTTGGCTCAACAGAGGCTTCGTAGACAAGTGATTTGATTTACACTCACAATTAGAGGAAATAGTCAAGGGACGTCAGTTTTGGTGATCAGGCAGGCAAATTCAGCGAACTACTTGCATCACTACTGGGGTAATCGTCAATTAGGACACTTGTATTGTAATATATTTAAATTTTATTAGAAAAACAAATGAATGAGTGGCCCAAATTAGGGCGCTTATTGGAATACACTTAAATTCAGATCGGTAGCCATTTTGTGGCAAATTTGAATATAAACAAATAAAAGATAAACAAATGAAAGCGACATCTTACGCAGATTTCCTTCAGGTTCACAGATATCGATCGTGTATCGGTTATCTCGATAACTTAATCGATAACTGAGTGTTTCGAAGTAGAACTTCGCGGTGAATTTAAATACTTTGCAAGATCTTATAATAGTCATCAGATGTCAAAGTTGTAGAAGTCTGGTTTCGAATTTAAAAATAAAAGCAAACTTGATGAATATCGATAGGACTTCTCGCGATCTCTGATCTCTCTCTTTCTCTCTCTCTATCTCTAATAATAATCTCTCGTAATGACTGCGAGAGACTGCGTTTAAATATCCTCATCCCCTCTCTTCCTACCAAGTACAGTCAGTTTGACTCCGCCCATCTCATACATCACCAAATCTTTTTGTCCAATAATACGTAAAAGTGTCATTCACGTGATCTCCCACGATTGGTAATGATTCCATGACGTTGACGCCTCAATCAGCCTATCACTGATCATCCTATAATCATGAGATGCCTCGTCTTGTGATGTTTAATTTCCAAAAATTGATGTCACCCATTCTACACAAAAGGCCCTTCAATCAGCCAGACAGCCATCATTCCTACGTCATCGCAGCAAACTTGCTAAAATTTTACATTCGCCAGAAGCTGTTGACAGCGCTTATGCAGTGACCAGTCGCTTGAACGAGTAAGGGTCATCTCATTCCACTTCCAATGTTATATACGGCAGAATCTTGCCCTTCTCCAAACTCGTCGAAACTTGTTTCGCTGTTCAAGGGTTCTATTATGAAGTGTCCCCATGGACCCGCGAATATTTATACTTTTCAAATTCTTAAAAAGAATGTTGAAATGAATTATTTATTAAAGTATATTCATTTGTTTAACAGTTTGAAAGTAATTATATTTGAGTATAATTTACGTATTATAAAAGAAGTGTGTGTGATGCTGTATGTTATTGTATGTAAATTGCTTCAAGTATAATTTAGCACGTTTGATTGTACATAAACATTGTAACTAGTCTTCAATCAAGTCAAGTGGTTCTACAAGAGGCCGAAACCAAAGGAAAAAAAAGAAAGACATAGCTAGTGCTGAAAAAGTTTTAGATGACGTCATAAATTTTTAGGTTTCTACTTTAAGCACTATCCAATGTTATCTTTTGAACATCAGATTTATCAATGTGTAGTCAAACGGTACCACTTGATCACTCACATCAACGTCATCACCTATTGCCAAAGTAATTTTTAATTATTTTTCTTGTACAAATCGTTTTAAAGAAATGGAAATGTATTTTCTGATTATTAAATAGTACACTATTATACAAATAAATCATTGAATAATAATAATAATAATAATAATAATAATAATAATAATAATAATAATAAGCAAATTAAGCAAAATTCTGCACTGGCAGAACATCATTCATGAAACGTACCATTATGGGACAGTAAACAGAATTATGTATGATATATCACGATAGCTTTCTATATCAATTGAACACTTCACTGAAGAAGCAGAAAATCCATTCCATTCACAACCAAAACTGCTAACATTAAAATAGACACCGCTATCAAGAACGGTTTTGTCATGAATTGAAATGGTCTCGTTCAGAAAACGCAATTAAGTCTAAGCTAATAATTCTTAAACAAAGAATTCAATAAGAATGTTAGAGTGTGATAACCCTACAGAAGTTTGTTTCTTCATTTCAGAACATTTTCGAAAGGAAATTAAATAAAAGCCAATAAAACTTCCTAAAATTTAACTTTTAGTAACATTCATGTCATTCTACGAATCAACACACTACCAAGAAAAGATATTTCGTTCAAAGAGATGAAAGCTTCAAAACACGTGCTGTTAACCAAAAGAGAATAAGGAAAAGTCTTTACAAGAACTAACCAGGGAAACTTTATAATTTATTTAATGGTATCAGAGATCTTTCTGCAAAGTTAAGGCGTTATTTCAAAGGAGTTTATCGACGCTATAAGGAAATAGGGCGGATGCCTGCGTTAAGAAACCGTGAAGTTCATTAATTTAAATCATAAACGTGACGGTGATTCAAATTACTGGAATGTAAAATAGGGAACTAGATTTATACGTCAGAAACTCAAAGGAAGACATTGAAATGTTAACTCTGAGATATATAAACATTAAAATCATTATAAATCTTTGATATATTTATTATCTTAAATATAATGAAAAGTGATACTCAAATTCATAGAACTGAAAGGAGAAAAATTTATAATTCTACAAAAGTGATAATGTAATGAAAGTTATTTCGTGCTAATTGCAAATAATTTGCTAATAATTTTATTACATGTGTTGTTATTAGGAATATTAATCATTTCCATAATTCTCCTTTTTTTGAAATTATTTTCTTTATCCAGAATCGTGACATCATTAAATTTAAATTTATGTCCCATCTCCTTAGCATGTAAAGCTAATGCACAATTAGGGATTTTCCTGTTACAATCTAACTTGTGTTGGTTGATCCCATAGTATAACATCTTGGCATTCCCTCTAATGTAGGATTTATTATGGCACAGAATATACCACACCGGTTTGCTTATCTTTGTGAATTGGCTGTTCAACATTGGTAAAAAAAACTCCCTTGCAAACGTCCTATTATTTTTGAAAGCTATTTTGAAATCTTTAGGTTAAAAAATGTTGCTTAATGGCTCTGTGAGATCCATAACATATGCCATAGATCTATACTTTATCTCATCGTTCCTAACCTCTTTGTTGTTCTTATTGAATCTAGAACTATATAAAATTTTATTGATTAAGTCCACAGGAAAACAATTTTTGATCAACAGGTCTTATATAATCAAAAAATTATTTCTATGAAAATCAAGGTCACTTACATTTAAAGCTCTGTACTTCAAAGATAATTTTGTCTCATGTGATGGTGGGACTTGAAATTGAGGTAGTACCTATCTGATCTATTTGGCTTACGCCACAAATCTACCTTAATACCATCCATATCCCTAATTAACAACATATCTAAGAAAGGTAACTGACCATCTTTCTCAATTTCAAAAGTAAATTGAGTTGTTTTTTTTTTTTTTTTATATTCATTAAATAACCTATTTAGAGTTTGAACACGAGGTATAGCCAGACACAAATGATCCACATATTTCAGAACAAAAGTGCGATTAAATGGAAGCCTGTCACTAACATAATCTAGCAAATCATTAATAACTATATCAGCCAGAATTGGTGCAGCTGGAGATACCATCGCAACATTATTTTTCATTATATAGTATTGGTTGTTCAAAACACAATAACCAGTACAAGCCAACTTGACCAAATTTTTAAATTCATCTGGGGTAAATTTATGTATAATGCTAAATTTGCTATTTTTTTTTACTAATGTTAATAATAATAATAAGCTTTTTAGTAATGTTAAACAAACAATTCAGAAATATAAATAAATATGTGCTTAGTTAGTGGCGTGTCCTGTATTTAAATTGTGAATATATTTAATTTTTAATTAGGTCATCTAAATTGTATTCTTAATTTTGGTTGTTTTAATAATTATAATGTATGGTACATGTATTAAAAATTGTTGTATATTGTATGTAGGGATGGTTTGTATGTTTAGTTTGGTGGGGTTGGTACACTGTATAGAGCTAATGCATTTATATACAAACCCGTGTAGAGTGAGACCATTTTGTGATGAGTAAGTTAACCATGTATACCAAAGATTTACGGTTAAGGAAAGTGAGTTGTGTGGAGTGATGTTAGTTTCTAAAGAGTTACTTTAGGTATGTAATGATTAGAGTTGTTTAATTGTATTAGTTTAATTAATCTGTGCAGATTGGATGCCTTGTTTTTGTTTTGTTTGTAGCCCTGATGATGGCTTCAATAAAAGACGAAAAGTCGGCATAATGTGTGTTCTTATTTTCTGAGCAAATGCTTCTTTATGAAAACCATTCCTTTATGATTACCATGGCCGATAACTCTCATACTTGAATAATTAATCCATAATGCGTAACGCGAAATATATAAATGCGTAACGCGAAAGTGTGGCTGCCTGTCCACTATTTAAACCACTGAATCGATTGTGTTGAAATTTGGCAACGACATAGCTAAGATGTCATTATCATTAAATTTAATTCCTTTTTGTTTTTGCATTTAACAAAGACTAAAAATGTCTTATAAGTCGTAAAATTTGGACGAATGGCTTAGATTTTAAAGGTGTTTTAATGAAATGATGCAGCCGCGCGGGTGCCGTTGTGTGTTGCCTCGGAAGCGAAAATTCGACCTGCGAGTGGGTTCGTTGGTCTAAAAGATAAAAACGTTTCTGGCAATGCCGGGTAATCAGCTAGTAGTAAAATAAAATAAAATCTGCATGTGACCACGTGGAGGACAATAATCTAATGACTTAATTAATGTAACATACGCTAACAACAAATTTGAAAATACTATTGTATTCTTGCATTGCCACACTTATAATTGTATACATTTTACAGAATCAATCTAATTAATATTATCACAAATGAAAATTTTGATATGTAATGAAAGTAAATTAAAAAATGAACGACAAAAGTTGAGCTCTTATTCTTATATAAATGAAGGTCTTGGGAAAGCCTCTTGAAATGGTTAAGTGTTGTCTCTAAAAATATCGACTTATCTCCTCAATACAGTATAAAACACAATATAACAAAAATAATGTTGTATTCGCCAGCATGTTTAAAATAATATGAATTTTTAGTGAATTGGTGCTGAAACCCTTATTATTTATCAGTGTTGTAAATAGTTTGTTCATCATAACGTTTCGTTCCCTTTGTTTACAGTCAACTATGTAACTATTAACATGCGCAAAGACTTCAGCACTACGAAACTCCTTATCCTTCCAGGAAATGAAGAAAAACATAAATGTATAAATAACTTATTAAATAAATATGAATAAATAGTGTCAAAACAATTATTTTTTTTATTGTTATTGAAGTCTTAAATACCGTACAACCACTTACAAAGGTATATTTTTTTGGACTCAACCTACACATTTATAATTACTACTCAGACTATTTCTGTACGTACATAACTTAGGATATCTATGATTACACGCACTGTATAAAATATTTTATAAACGTTCATTAACAAATAGAAATAACAATTTCAAGTGAAAAATAAGAAGAACAGATTTATTCAGATAATATCATCTAAAAGATTTTTTTTCGTAAAGTAAACATATAAAAGCGAATTTCACGAACGAATATTTTAGATGGGTTTCTGTATATCTTTTTCAAATAAAAATATTTCAAAAATTTCGACGTTTTCAAGATGATTGTTTCTGTGCACGTAGAGGTTTTGCAGTGACCAAAGCAAGATCACAACCGGGTGCATCCACCTTCGGAGAGACCCGAGGCGAGGGAAACGCAAATGGCAGGAACAGCGAGATAGGAACGTGTGTAAATGTGTTTCCATTAGCTGCCGCATTGAACGCTACCAAAGCCCCATTCGGGAGAAAGGCGCTCAGGTAGATGTGTATGGAGTGGTCCAATATTCAGAAATTGCTCTGTAACTAACGTGTGGAGGTAACGAGGTGTCGGTAGTCGAGGGAATAAATTCGCTATGTGAATTGTGGGAGTTCAGTTCGCAGAGAAATAATATGTTGTATAGCACAACGAACTTTATTCACAATTTTAAAAAATTCTGAGTTACATAAATGTATTGTGTTTTACTTTACTTCAATTTTTCTGATCTAAAAACTATTTTATTATGAATTCATTGAATAATTTTTATGACTTGTCTAAATAACTTAAATGTTCGTAGAAGTTTAATTGTAATTATTCACGACATTGAATATCTAGTAAATATTTTTAATAAAAATTTCTGCTGTAAGTTTTCTCTTTTGAAGAATGAATGTACACTCCATGAATTTTCTTTTGAATACATGAATACCAATCCATGCTCAATAGCAATGTTTCATTTGAGATCGTCTATCAGGAATCAGTAAATGATTTCAATCTCTGTAGTCCTCTCATTTAAATTGTTTAATATCATTATTGTGTATTAAGTGGAGTAAATAGAAGTGAGGAAAGAAACTTTAAATAGTTTCGGTATGAGAATCGGTAAAGGATGATGATTTACGCGAAAATAATATATTGTCCCTTTGCACGAATGGTAAAAATATGAAATACATTTCTACCCCTTTGCACCCATTAAAAATGAAATTTTTTAAATAATCCATTCGTAGTGAATGATTACGTTAAAAGAAGCACCCATTTTCTCAATTTCTTGTTCCTGGCTTCAGTAGTTCAGGCTCTACCTTGATGAATGAATCTGCTAGTCAGGGTATTGCCGCTTATATGTAGAAATAACTCCACAATTTGAAATGTCAATGTACATTGAAATTGTCTCTAAATTAAACCGATTGTTAAACCACATCATAACAACAAAAATTCCCGTGCAAAGTCGGAAAGGGTCGAATAATCTATATAAATAAAAATTAAATGATATTCGTTGGTAAGCGCATCACTTGTGAACGGCTGGATCTATTAGGCTAATTAAAAAAAATGTTTGTAATAGTCAAAATAAGGTTTTTAGGAAAGGAAAATTGAGAAAGTTACCCGGCAGATTGGAAAATTCGGGATAAACCAAAAGTGCTTTTTTTCTGTGGGATTTTTGTACGAGCTCAAGATCATAACTCACGATTCGAACGATAGATATGCGCAATTCTCTTTTTGTTTTATTTGTTATAGTCCTGGAAAACGTTTTCAGAAAAAACAATTCGGGACAATTACAAAAGAAAGTCGGGAAATTCGGACAAACTGCAAAAATCGTAATTTTTGTATGCACTCTCGATCATATCTGACGATAGGAACGATAGGAACTATAGGAACATATTTGGTTGATTCAATGGCCAAAATTGTTAAAAGATACAATTATCAATCATAAATACGTTTTTTTGCTTTATTTACACATTTAAAAAAGCTATTCACAAAACGATCACAATCAAGTTTATTGAAATTAGGACAGGACAACGTCTGTCGGATAAGCTAGTTAGAAGTAAATTTTGTACATGAATGATCAGTTGTACTATAAATATAAATGTATATAATCAAAAATACAAAATTCTAGCTCAATTCTAAACAATTGTTTGCGATTTCAATCTTCATATCACACGTTAGTAATTGTCAATTGATGGGAGGTTTTTTTTGCGACGAGGAGTCTACATTTATCCCGCGAACATCTGTTTTAAAAATATACATCACAGAATAAAAATATGATTGCTCACGAGCACAATACAACAGAGCCCTTAGATTATTCATTCAACAAACCAAACTCCCACTTTTCTTTTTCTAATGACACCAACTATGAAAATGTTTTTGGGGAAAGGTATATATTTGACAAATCATTTTCTTTGCTGACTCTCGTCTCCTAATCACAAAATAAGATGACCAGTTCTACACCGTAGGATGAAGTTATTCAATATTTAAAACGGGTATATTGTCACACACAAATTCCTGGCTCTACCTTAAGACCTATTCATTTTAGGTCATCGCGATTGACTTTAGTGCATTGCACATATTTACTTCTCTGACATGGTTATACATGATTTCACAATTTTATCTCTGAATTTCTTAAACACAAACTGATATCAGAAAACAATTTTATAATTCTGTCTTTTGACATTTTACACGTGTAGTTACTGTAGTTGTAAAATTATGTAGGTGAATATACTAGCTATATGCAACGTCAACAGCCATGTGAAAATTGCGACGGACCGTGACACGAACCCGGGACTTCCTGCTCTGGCCGCAGGTGTCCTATCCACTGCACCACCCGACTCGACTCCCAAGTCCGTAAGCAACTTCCACCTGACCTGATCTGGTGGAAACTATTGACGTTGAAAACACTCCTCCACGAGTTGGTACTCGCGAGGAGCCGCCTATGGTCACTTATCCCCTGAAGGCGGATGTGACCCAGGTTCACCGAATCAGGCCAGGTGGAAATTGCTCAAACAAATCTCAAACCAATATATATTTTCAATTGCTAACAAAAAATCCATCACACTAATATATAATAAAATATTTATTACAGAGGAAAATGCAATTGTGAATCTAATTACGCGAGATGAACATGTAGCTTGAATATATCTCGCAAAAGTAAATTGCAACGCGCACTCATTAGTACTACGTGGAAACCAGGAAGATAAAAAAAACAGTTGCCAATGTTGTCACCGAGGATCTTCATATTGATTTATGCTATATTTTCAGAACACATTTAAATAATCTTAATGTTTCGTTACCGAAGTACATTAAATTGTTATTCCATTCTGTTTAAAGTTAGTATTAAACTTTCTTTCATCCAATTGCATTGTTCGTTGGCTTCTGTTTGCTGAAGGTTTTACGTTCATCCGTTAAAAGTTAAAATTCCTCTTTTATATAATGGTACGTATCCTTGAGATACTATAGTGGTCTCTCTTCTGATAATATTATGTTTTAACCTCTACACCATAAGAGTGGGTTTTTAATTTTATTTTTGACTTTCTCAACTCTACATTTCCACTTACCCTCATACCTGCCAGTAGGCAAAGTTTTTTCACTATTTTATGTCATCTTGTTTTATAATCCTTCGTCCGACAGAATTTGTGTTTTTTACACAATTCTTGTACATCTGTTCGCATTTTCCACGGAATCGTCATGAGTGTTTACTCCGTAGTATACGAAGTGATCAATTCGTACGGATTCATAAAACATCAATCCATATTTTATTGCATGAAGTAAGAGACATAAATTGTGAAACCTTTTGTGAAGCTTCACAACTTTAAACAACTTTTAAAGATTAGAGTAATAAAAGAGCAATGATTTGAAAAATAAATTGCCAATAATATGAAATATTAGTAGACTAAAAGTATTTAAAATATATTCGTAGTTACTATTTTTTAATGAAGGGGGAGACCTTCACAGTTAAAATTTCATTTTAAATCTCTTGCAGATAATATCAGCAACAAACAATATGTCTATGTCTTAGAAAAAGAAGTATAATATGTTACACACAAGAGTTTATGCTTCTGGCATTGGTGACCTCTGGAACGTTTTATAGTCTGAATTTTAACACATTCTACATCTTTCTCGATCCATTGAATCTTATTACAATGTAAGCAGATTCGCAATACCATTTATGCACAGAACAAGAAGACTGGGTCCACATTCTGTTAAATTGCGTTAGTATTGAAATAGGTCGAAAAAAGTGGCTTCTTGAGGGAGGATACAATCGTAAACCAAGAAATTACACTCTAGCTTTTGAAATAACGCGAGATAATAGAATCTCCGTTACTTTACTCCTTGGCAAGTTTCTGATCATGGTTAGAAAACAGAGGGAGGCGGAACTGATGAAGGAGATTGACCAGAATGAACACACTTAATTTAAATCTGTTTAAATTATTATTGTTATTATTATTATAAGTGACAGTACTAGTAGTAATATTAGTATTCTATTTTAATCTGTTTTGATTGATTTAAAAATGTGAACATGTGCGGATATTGGTCCATGTACATGTACGTATATATAGATAAATATGTAAACAAGATTTATTTGCGTATGTTGGTATGTATGCATATGTTATTTGCTCTGCAGATAAGTATGTATTCTTTCTATGGATTTATTTTATTCTTCCGAAGAATTTTTATTGTTCTATTACAGGTTTCCTGTTACCAACCAGATTCTTTTTATGCTTAGCGCGCTTGCCCGAACCGTTGGTTTTCCGTGGTTCCCAACGGTGCTCAATGAACGAAACAGTCATTTAAGTACATATAACAATAGCTGAGATTAAAAATTAAAATTAATATAAAAAATAGCCATGACAGTAAAAAATCAATTCTTATTCTAACGTATTAACACTTATTAATTTCTTTTTCCGCTACTGATAATTTACCTACCAAATAATCGGAATATTTTAATACCACTATTTTTAGTTACGTTTCCATTTCATTGAGAGTGAATACTAGGGTATGGTATGCACAGCCCACGGTACATTTTAGGGCCTCTGTAAGGCGCACGGGTATGCCATACCACCAAACAACATTGTCAAACACATATGTAAACCAAGCGCTCACATAGTTACAGTTTGTGTAGATAAAGATATTTGCAAGTATATATTATAAAAGTTCCATAGTATATGAAAATGCTCGTAGAAAAGACTTGCGTTTCAAGGAGATGCCACAACAATCTATAGAAAAGAATATTCTGATCGAAAAAAATCTCGCTGGGACAGACTGATATCTTTTGTTTTTAATACGATGATTCAGAATTTTCTTTTATATCGGAATATTTTTTTATCTCCATTGGATATTTTGTGAATAACATAAAAGTGTTACTCCCAAAAATTTTAATATCATAGAAAGTTTGTGAATTTTTCTACGTTCCATGATAAAGATTTTATCAAAATTGGTTTTACATTAAATTGCTTCATAAGCAAAATGAAAATGTTAAAGTATTGTTGCTTTATTCTTTTCTTTGTGTTCACATTACTGTCTTCATGCACTGGGTGAAACTATTAGGAATATGAAGTTAAGCATACAAATTTAAGTTTAAAATATTTTTCATAAACATAATTTAAGACTAAAATTTTTATGAACTTATTGATGGTTCACATAAATGCACAAACAAATAAAAACGCGTATATACAAATGTCTTTTGAAATCAATATTTCTCAACAACAAAATTTCATTTAAAATAAAGTAGAAAATAAACCAAAAGTTATTAAATAAATGGATTTCACAGGAGCCATCAAAACAAATGACAATAACAGTGAATTCATACCATAAACCATTTGCCTGAAGTATAATCTCACATGTAAAATATTTTAATACCCGGTAATATTTTTCAATTACATTAAAAACTACACTATTTAATATTTCTCCAATATATAAAGAAACAAACTCATTTTGTTTTGAACTATTTAACAACAATTAAATTTAAAAAGAAATACAAGCTTGCCCATTTTAGCACACATACTCAAAATCAGCTTCCGTCCACTTTTTATCTCTTAAAAGACACATTGTTCGTGAATATGCAATGGAAGAGCTCTAGAAGCTTCTGAAAACTACCTTCCGTGGTTAGGAGAAACTCGAACTCCCAACGGCGTTAATTTAAATGTAGTTCCTGGAAGAAAAAGAACTTTAGTTAACAACGAGCTTTGTAATCCTCCACCTCAAAGCCTCGTTGAACTCGAGACTTCACCTTGGATTCTTTCGATTCTCTTTTCTCGTGCAAACGATTCGGCCTGTGTAGTTCCACACTCTTTACCCCTCTCGGATCAAGGGCCTGCCCCGAGGACAGCACTCTTTGCGTTAGGTCTCCGCCCATGCCTTCTCTTCCCTCTCTCTTTAACCTTTCACTTTCGCGGCAGACCGCCACCCCTTCAAGTGCCTAGGGCTCACCATCCGCAGAACAGCAAGAGTGAAAACAAGAGCGAAAGGATCTCTCCCTACGAGCAGATATTTTCTTTCCAATCAGCAAAACAAATGAAGGTGGGATCGCGTTCCGAGTTTGGAGCTCGGGGTTGTTGTGTTCTGCCTTTGTAATCTCTCTTGGAATAATAATCATAGTTGTCAGTGTTACCTTTGATATCTCATATTTTATCGTCGATCAAGATACCATTATCGCTTCTCACCAATTATTACCAGTGCAATCTTGACAATTTCACCAAAAACGCTGCCCTGAAACATCTCCTTAAGCTATTCCTGTTTGACTCTAGATTACCATCAACACTGCGACAGGTGGAAAACATCCATAATCATCGGAATACACGAAAAATTACAATCCGTCTGAGTGGAAAGTAATACAGAGATTATTTAAAGGAAAGACGCTTTTTACAGTTTTCTAATAGCGCCTGGTGCCCCATAAAATCACAATGAATTTAACGAAAATTTCTCTGTTACCTTTTTTCATAAAAGTTTTGTGTCGCATTAAACTTAAAATAAAGAACTTTACTCCCCAACATTTCACAGCATTAATATTTTCTGACAGCACTCTTATTACAATTCTTGAACTTTTTCACATATAAAATTAAAATAGATTTGTTTGACATAAAATATTATATCCGAAAATTGAAACCCACAAGATGTTGTAAAGGAAAATATACTAGTAATACATTTTATAAATACGTTATCCTCAAAAGTTTTATTACTTTCTCTGTAAAACAAGGGAGTACTTCCTTTCATCTACCAATGTTCAGATAAGCTAACCAAATATTCATAAACATATATAGATAATTCTGAATGTTCCCAATCAATTTAGCTAACAGCTTCACCTCACGTACCAAAACCTTCTCTCCCCATCGTCATCCGTGACCCATGGTGCAGAGTCGGTGTGATCAAACAACGCTGACGTTTACGTTTCTGACGCCACAACCGAAAGCCCACGGTGGGTTTGCGAATTCCACGCCACTCGAGCTGTTACGTTTATTTGCACTGTAGCCGTTGGTCATTTACGCTCGCCAAACCCGCTCTCCAGGGCGACTCTAGAAATTGAAATACCACCCAGACATAATGTCACAAAGTTTCGTTAAGTTGAGAGAGAAAATAATTGGGAACTAGATGAAGAAAATTAAGTGGGAGTGCAAATTTACAGGTACCTTAAAAAGTTGGTGTTCGGTTGATTAAATGCATAAACAACTTATACTGAAAGTTATGGGTTCAGTATATTTTGCATTCATAAACGTAAAAATTAATAAATTATTAACCGCAATACGAAGTGAGTAGTTTTCTAAGAAATACCCGATATATAAAACATTTATAAGATAAAGAACCATTCGGAAAACCGAAAACAAATTATAATATATTTGGAATTATAATACCAAAGATATGTTGAATTTATATTCCTTTTTTATAATTTTAAATGAAATTAAATGAAATCTCTATAATCTTCTTTTTAATTCAACGTTTTCCAATGTTTCAAGTTCATCGAAATTAAATTACAATCACTAAACTCTGTACTTTGGTATCTGCTCCTGTGAACACATCAGCAGGAAAAGTTAAATTTTTTATTGTACCTGGAAATGATTAAAAAAGTGATGCCTATATCATTTCAATGGGATATTTTTGAGACAACAAAAGAGAAAATATGAAAAGAAGATCGGGATAAATATTGATAACAAGAATATGGAACAAATGTAATATCAAAATAAAGCAAAAAGCAGGTGTTAAAGACATATCAACTATAAGTAACTGTCATTTACGTTCAAGAAGCAGATAAGTGGGATATGATTATAAACTAACGTTTTTGAAATTTATTTTCTTTATCTTCCGAAATATTTTGGAATAAACTGCAAACGATCTCAATTCTTCTTTGAAATCAACAGAGATAAAGTTCCATAACACTTTTAATCCTTCATCCAATTATAGACAGAAGGCAATAGCTAAATTTTTCAACAAAATATGTGGTAAAGTATTAAGTTTCATCTCGTACTACAACCAAATATTCGGATTGTGTACGATAAAAATGTTATTTGCAAAAAAAGAAAAATCGAAATACGGTAAAAAGGAAAGAAAAGGTGAACGAATGAATAGTTCGTTAAAGGGACTCTTCAAGACATAATTTTATAAAAACAATTGTTAAAAATGTAAAATATTAAGTATTAAAATACGAAATATTTTTAATGTAGATATGGTAAAATAATATCTGCATTGAGTCTTAATTGTGTCTACGGATCCGGGTCTTTCTAATGGAGACTGGAGACAGAAATAGAATATAATGAAACCTACGATGAATTCCGCCGTGATATAAACTTTATAAGCTTTACAAAAAAACATTATTGTCAAAAAAAGCGGTTACAAACTGCGTATGACCACGCGGAGGACAATAAACTAATTTACTCTCAGGACCATCCCTTCAATTCCGATCAAGGGCCCTAAGGTAGAGGCGGATTTAACATTTCAATATACCCCTAACGATAATAAAATAGTTCGACACGTGGTATAGTATTAAAAAATACCAACAAAAATTGTATTTAATAAAAAAAAAAGAAAGTCATTTCACAAGTACATATTATTATCCAGCTATAAATCATTGGGAAAGTATTATTGATAATTCGTCACTATTAAATAACATTAAATTCACTAACAATTATGTGATGTATTAATTATGTGGTATACTATTTGATATGCGAATGTTTTACTGTAATTTATTCTCCAACAAGAAAGGTCAAATTACGTACATAATATCAGTTTTTAATAGAAAAGAAGACAGTCATGTTGACGCTAGAAATCTTACTTTCTCTCAAAATAATCTAAACGAATGTGAAAAATTTAAATAAAACTGTACATTTATTAATCTCATTCTTAAACTTACATTTAGAAAGTTCTCCGCAGATTTCTTTTGAAAACTAGCAAGTGTGCTACAATATTTCAGACATATACTATTTTGGGACTCAGTTTGTGTAATTAATTAAACAGTCAAGTCGCGAAGACTTGACAAGTAAAAATCCCGTCCGTTCTTAACAAATACAATTTATTATTATATTTGACTTGGTAATTGTGGAGCTTTAGCAACATTATCAAAGCATGATAAATTGAAAGGCGTTTCTATGTTGCTCATTGTTTTATTGGTATAAAGCTTTTTCGGCTGCATAACCGCCATCGTCAGTAATATACACTGAGTATTGAGGAATATCCAAAAGGCACTCGCCAAAAATATTCCTCAATACTCAGTGTATTTTACTGACGATGGCTGCTATGCAACCAAAAAAGCTTTATACCAATAGAACAATGAGCAACATAGAAACGCCTTTCAATTTATCATGCTCTTATATTAGAGTCCACCGTGTGAAGCTTCTTAACTTCATCAAGTCTTACAAAAAAGGAAATTGAGATACAAAGAATAGTGTACTAACAAGTGTTTTAAAATCCAATATTTTTGTTTTTAATTTATGATGTGCGAAATAATAGTGCACGTGCGTCACTTTCTTTTCAACCAGTTTATAACACCACTGTAATATCGGGGCAAGTATAGATTTTGAAATAACATTTTCAAGCACTGTGCTCGCCGGAAATTCCAAAAGCGATAAAAGACCAGGCCCTGTCGCCGCCCAAACAAGGAAAAGTGCGCGTTTAAGACTTCTCGTATTGTGAAGAGGCAGAACTCCCTTCTACTTCTGAAAACTGAGATGAACGCCCCGGAGAAGGAAAACGAGTGTGTATGGAATATTTCAGTAGTTGACAGAAATAGTGTTCATCCGAAAAGGCAGTTTTTCTCGGAAGCTGAGGAGTGACCAAGCCGAGGTGGGGTGTTGGGTACGGGCGAAGAGGTAGTCACGTGACCTCCGTCTCAATATATATTGGTGGGATTTCAGCTCCTAAGTGACTTTTATACTGGAGGCTTTCAGACTTTGAGACAAGTGCGAAAGCGTATAGAAGTACGCAAGTTATTTAATATGTAACTTGGTTAGTTTGGTCGTCAGACCACTGAGAATTGCTGCGGTAATTCTATTACTTGCTATAGGCGCGAATAACATAGCTTGGAACAGTTATTTATTTCGAGATAGCAACTTGGAACTTTTTGAACTTCGGATAATCTGGGTAGATTTCCGAGTTAATTCATAACACCAGTAGTTATAACTGTGTGTAATTATTGCTTTTAGATAGCAATATCAAGTAATAACAAGTTCAAACTTGTATTTATGATTTGCGAGTTTGTCTACATTTGTAAATATTCAGAGCTTTATTTAATTTGAATTAAATGTTTTATTGTTATTACTCGTGTGTTTGATTGCTTGGGGAAACCAAGCTGGTGGCAGCGAACTCTACCATAAAGGTTGTGGTTTATGGTTTAATCCCGCTTCTCCACCAAAAAGCTTACGCACATAGCATATGGGCTTGTGGTGTGCCGTAACAACCACCAAATAAATAATCAAAAACTTACGAACTTTGATCAAAATCTTATTCGTGCATCAAACGTCTCAAGTTTTTAATAATAAAAATAGTTTCATCGTTGAGATCTTAATTCACACGTGTACACAATCACACAATCACAATGTCAACAACAGTCGTGAATTGTGGATTGTTCTCTGTATCAACGAAATCGCGGTTAGTAGTTTGCAAAAAGCTTACAATGATCGAGAACCACTTTGGAAGAGTTTTGTCTTGATACTTCTCTAGCATGAGTTTGTGTCTGAAATCGCTGGGAAAACGGAGGAAACACTATAGTGGATTAGAAAGTGGAGTGTGTACAGGAATTCAGGAGTAATTTGGTAGATCTATCTTGCATTGGTAGAGGAGAATTCGCGATAGGAGGTTAAGTACGTTTGATTTTGAAGCGTTTGTCAATTCTTGTCTGCGACGCCAGGAATTTACGGCACCTCGTTCACATTTATTTATTAATTTATTTATGTTTTATGATGAGGTTCAGGTCATGATACCTGCTCGTGCACCTAAACGTGGCTTAGAGGAGGAAATTAGATAGGAAAGTTGTGTTGCCGGGGGACCTATGGTACCAAACCAAGATATGTCCCAACTGAAATACTCATCTAATTTGGCTGAGCAGAGTCTGAACCAAAACTCTGCCGATACAGTGGAGGCGAAGACGTTTCCACTACACCACTTCAGTCGCTATTGGGACCTGCACCCAAACCTTACGCTAGGGATTTATGGCCCGAGGGAATGTGCTTTAAACTGTGTTCACTCGTCAAGCAAAATGTTAACGTTTTTCTAACAAATTACGTAACATTTGCAAATATCGTCACAAGGAGCGGTGTGATGTTAAGACGCTCTGCATGAATGCGATGCGCGTCTGCGTTTTAGTGTAATTGGGTAACGAGCACTGTGTGTTGGTGCACTATGGGCGTCTAAATGGAGTAAAAGACAAGAACTGAAGACATCTTCCTAAAACATTACATCGTACAAATTCATGATTAGGTTCACTGTGAACCAACCGCGTCCATTCCTTTCGCTGACACCTCATTTCTGGATTGCATTCATGAAGTCCGGCAGTGGGTTTTACTTCTCGCACTTCCTGGTAAAAATGCATACAAACTCTGCGGGGTCATGATTTACATTTTGTTTCTGTACGTCACGTTAAAATTTTTTACAGCATATCAACAAACAAATTCGAGTGAACTAGATACTAACATTCTCCTGCGCACATGGAGTTATTAAACAGCATCGATGTTCTTTATCAAATGAAGTTATTTTTATATTGGCGGAATGATTTGTGTCAATATTGGATTATACGATCAGGAACACTTGTACTTGAGAACAACGTTTTTCCTCTTCTTTTTTTTTACAATTTGGTCACACTGAATATCTTTCAATCTCTCTCTTACGTGATCTCTTTCTTTCCCGTTCTCTCACTCTCCACCCTCTCTCTCGTTCTCTAGTTCTCTGCATCTCACTCCTTTTTAACTGTTTCTATCTTTCTCTCTCAATTTCTCTCTCTTCTATTCTCTTGTCCTGTCAATCTCTCTCTTACGTTCTCTCTTTCTCTCTCAATCTCTCATTCGTTCTTTCGTTCTTTCAATCTCTCCCTCTTGTGTTCTCTCGTTCTCTGTCTGACACTCTTATTCTCTTTTTCTCTCTCATTGTCTGTCTTATTTTCTTGTTTGCTCTCTTTCTTTATCTCTATTTCTATATATTTCATTCTCTTTATTTCATTCTTTCATTTTAATTGCTAACGTTTGTTTTTCCTGGCACGTTATGTCAAAATTGTCAGTCTTTCGTACACAATACAATGTAAACAACTGGGCTACATTTAACAAAATGGACCATAATTACGGAGAGTAAACAACAGATGCATTATTCATAACAATGTAGTTTAAAATAACAAAATTTAATTCATCTGAAATTTGCTAAGAGAGTAGGCGTGCTCAGTCCCCAGAGTCCATTCAACTTCTGGAATCAGTGATTTGCCGGGATTTTCATCGCCTACAATATCGGTTACCTAATTTCTCTTAGCAAGTTAATATTCCAATTTCTTATCCCAAACTATGTGGTTGCGGGGAATCGTAGTCCCTTTACAATCAAGACATGGAATGCAAAATCAGAATAGCGTGGAAAGTATTTACTGTCGTGGAAAAAGCATTGATACTCGAGTTTGAACAATAATAAAACGTTAACCGGTTGCTCCAAACAAAATTGAGCTTCAGCAAAATTTTTCGTATATTAATGGGCGGGGCTAATTTTCTGCGTTTAACAGAGTGAATTAAATTTTTTTGTTGCATCCTATTTAAATTTTACTGCAGGTATAAATACATAGTGCAGGGTTATTCACATAATCTTAAGACACATTATTATTTAAAGGCTTACCGAGCTTGTAATTGATGTGATGTACATTATGAAATTTCTTATCAAATTATTAAAACACCTATTTCTCGGTTCGGGGTAGCCTTAAAATAACGAAATTGAACTTGTTTTGAAGCTGATGATAATGAGGGGCTAATGTTTAAGTAAATTTTTACCTACGTGCTGTCATATATTTTATATTAATTTATTTTTATTTTATATTTATTTGTAAGCAGCTAGGATGGCGTAGCGAGCTGTAGCGATAGTGTGGTTCGTGAACTGTACTCTGGAAGAACGGCATCGGACTCACTGAGAAGATAGAAAAACATTATTGGAAAAGTGATCTACTAACATAAGATTTAGAAGTTTATTGGCCACATCGTTATAAACTTTAATGAAATTTCATCTGGCAATGATTATGAAGACGGTGAATGAATTCTCAGAAGGTTCGTAAATCTATAAATATTTTACTTATGTAATTTGAAGAGTGATTTCTAAAGTAAAAACTTCTTGAATATCTTGTAAATAGTAGACAATGGTTGTGAAGCCAACATATCATTTTTAAATCTACCATAAGAAGTTCAGCAATCTACCATAAGAAGGTGATGGGAAATGGTTAACATTAATTTATTAAAATATAAAATAGAAGAAACAGATATATTTTAACTCAGTATCGCAAGGTTGTTACTGAGATTCACAGCGCTGATACGCGATAAGAGTCCAACGCGGCAACGACAAGGGATTCGGCCGGCCAGGCGGAGGTGAATGCCCAACTGATTATGCTCTTCAGTGCGTCTCTTAAATATTCATCCGTACAAAATCTACACGCTCTTGGAGGTTTTTTGCAACTAAAAAATTGAATTACTTGGGTCAATAGCTTCGTAACAAGGTTCTTCTACGACTACCCAGAATCCAGAAAACGTGTGTTAATTTGATAAAAACTTTTCTATTTTTCATCATTTAAAAGGTCGGTAAACCTTTAAACAATAAGTGTATTTAAGTCATATTAAAATATGATTGTGGTCAGAGCAATGGTTTATAAGCAATGAATTTTCGAAGTCAGCGCTTCGATTGAAAGAGTGGAAAACAAAACGATTTTTCCAGTACACATGCAATGACATTTTATTAGTATGCAGTAAAAAGTTTTAATTTACACTTATAAACGAAAAATTGAATACGAAATATTTTACTGTAGCTCATTTTTGTGTGGAGCAACAGGTTAAGGTTTTATTAATGCTGAAACTAGAGTATCAAGTCTCTTCTCACGACAGTAATTCATAAGTATTCTAAGAAATATTTTTTTCCCGGCAATGAATCAACTAATGTACGGAGGTGTCTGTGTCGTGTATACAAGAACTCTGAGGGATGATCAATCAAGGAATCAGAAAACTGAACAAGGTTTCTTTTAAACGTTGTGTCGAAAATGTATCTGAAGTAATATCAGCTACAACGTTTTAGAATAACAGAGAAAATGGCTCAGATGGATTGTATCGGTTAGACATCTTACACAATACCTATCCCTCCAAATTTCTTTACCCAACGCATGTGGTTATGTGGAATAGCAGATCTCATAGACTGAACTAACCACCACATCTAAAACATGAGATATAACAAAAACATAAATTTAAAGGTGAGAAAGCATATTCATTGCATAAATTTGAAGAGAGTTGCTTCTTCAAAAATTGTGGAGTTGGAAATCGATCATAAACACGCTGAAACAATGATTTATTGTATTCTGTGATTTATAGAATAAGTATATTCAACATTCAAAGCGATAGGTGTGGACACCCCTGTGATCAATTTTCATCAATTTGAAAGGCAGACAGACAGACAGACATGCTGATGATCGTTGGTTAAGTGGTGGTATCCCGTTAGTTGACATTTATGCCGTAGCGCAGACAGAAGATAGAAAAGTAGTCGTTGGCTTAGCTCTGCTTCGTATGATAAATGCTGTGTCACTGCAGAGAAAATTAAATGTGTCGCGGCGCTTTGTGGAGAACTGACAGACGTATTCAACGATCATTTGAAGCGTGATTCAGCGATATGTTACCAGCGCTTTGAAACAATTTTCCTGTTTCAGAAGAGAACACTGATAACATATTAGGGATGAATAGATTCCTCTGTAAGATATAATGGTACGCACAAATTTATTGAATTTATTCATGCAGAACTGAAGTTTCCGATCGGTGTATTCAAGTTATTATTTACATTTAAACACAATAAAATAAAAAAGTGATTGAAATGGTGAAATATGAGAAATGTTTGATTTTTAAAGTAAGTTGTATTGCTTAGATCTCTCATTCATGATAAGTAATGACGTAAGTTATGGTGTATAATATTAATCTCACAATTCTAAAAATTATTTTATGCGTTAGGTTTCAAAACATTTATTTTTACCAATTTTATTACGTTACACTTGGTACAGTAGGAGTCAATCTTTTTCTTTGCACAACATTCAGATTTTCTCAAACAAGACAATTTTTATATGTAACTTACCGGTGAAATGATTAACTTTTCACATATTAAAATATGTATTGTTTAAGAAAAGTGCTCAAACGCCATAGCGCGTTTCGGGTCACTACGCACTGAGACAATTATACACAAAATTACATGGTGTTACAAATGTAAATATTCATGTGAACATTTATGTGACAGCCAGAGTCAATATTCTATATTTAAATATTAAAATCAATCATTGTTTTAGTACCCATTGCTTTAGACACTCATTATTTGATTCGCTCTGCTTCCTTAGTTAAACTTGATAAAGCTGGCAGCGCGGAATGAGATGCGAGAGCTGTGATCGTTACTCCAATTTCGAATCGAATACAACAGAAAAACAATGAAATTCTCAGCGTGATTGGTACTAACTATTAATGTTGTTTAACTTTATAGAGTACTGTGTGAAGATTCACTTGACGTAACGCACTCACGTGAGTCGATTATGTTATTCTAATTTTGAAACAGATCGTGATATTTGACTTCTCGATTATTTTACTGAATTGAATCAGAATTAATATTTTTATTTATTTTTATATCTTCAGCTGTAATTGCAAAGAAGCTCAAATATATTTTTAAAATCTCCGAATAAAATCATCAATTTAGATTCACTTCGTCATTAATCTTAATCTATCGAAATAATATCTTCACTGTTTTAGGTATAATTCATCGTTAGTAATTTTAATTATGCATGCAATATTGTCCTTAAACGTGATCCAGCCTTAAAGATACTTAATTAATCTGTTACTTAAGTCCATATACATATAAAATTCAATTATGTATACTTTAATGACATATTAACATTATACGTGTATTTTTCAAGTTGAAATTATTTTCTTTTTACAGGTAGAAATAAGTGTTTGAGAATCACGTACCCATATTTTGAACACTCAAAAATATGTAAACTATGTGCTACATTAATATTTTCCATAGCTGGATAACAGAAATAAATTTTAACCAACGAAATTGTAATTAAAATAAATGGCAACCATTTTGATAGAAAATGCTATTGTTATCGGATAATCTGAGAATATTAATAGCTATTTACTCCTATCTCATCCCTATACCCGTTCCCATGGTCCCCCATAGTTGTAACCTCCCCAATTACCTCATATGGGCAACTATACGGTGAATAATCTGGAAGTAAACTATTAATTTAAAATTTGGCTTTCATCGATAATACAAAAAAAGGAAATTAGTCATATCTTTTGCAAGGTTTAGTGAATAACTACCAATAATTTTTTATGATACATGACTTAAGTAAATACAAGAGAAAATAAATAATATGAAAGTATAATTTGAAACATTACTCTTTAACGCAAATGTAACAAATACTTTCTTGGTAATAAAAACTAAAATTTCTTTAAGGAACAGAATGAAAACTTGAGTTATTTGGGTATCAGTCACATTGTATAAATTTGAGCCCTCCTCAAAATAGTAGTCCGGATTAAACATTGCAATCTTCAGCAAACAGAAACTGCATTTTAATGTGTTGGCACGCTTTCTCGAATCATAAAAAAAAATCCCAAATGCAAAGCTGTCGTGGCTGCTTTCTAAACTCTATACACCGTGCCACGATGATATCCATGATAATTTTCATCCCCTGCGTAATAAAATGACTCTCCACGATGGAGTTTCTGTGAGTAACAGTAAAAGCGAAGTACGGAGTCAAATATGGTTTGTATGCTTACACTTACCAAATGCCAATTGATCTAAATAGTTTCTTTGTTTGTCAACTGCTCTCTAAGAGCATAACTGAGGTGAAATCAATCATGAATATGGAGAGTATAGCATTCGAGATGGAGAGGTAGCGTCTTCGCTTGCTATTCTCTGTTAATGGAAGAGTGCGAGTTTACGCTAGTTGCGCGTGGTCGCCTGGGTTGCCTTACATTCCCCGTCAACCCAACGTCTCTCCTCTTTCCCAATCCTTCTCCCAAATAAAGTAGATCCACGGAAGAGCGAAGCTTATGACTCAAACCTAGCCACTTCATAAAATAAGACATAAAAATAAAATAAAGTATTCCAACAAAACGCATTACCATTAACATTTAACGCAACAGAACTTTCCCAGGGTTTTTATTACATTTACCTATCTTCTACGTTTCCTCCAATCAAAGCATTTCTTTTTATTACAATAGTATTATAATAACAAATATTCATACTAAAATATGTCAAACTCAATCGAATATCTTGTGCAATATCCGCGTAATACAGAAATCATTGAGAATGTTACGTTCGCACACATATTACAAGATCGTATAACGGAATCTTTTGATGAAATATAATTGCAAATTTTAATTCAGTTTAGGGAATTAGGGCGTTTCACAACAACATAAATTCTGACTGGTCCGCAAACATAAAGAACATGAAGTAACATGCTAACGTGAACTCTTCTAAATATGATGTAAAAAACATTGTTAATATTTTTCGGGTAGATGTAAACGAAAAGTCATAGACGAACCTAAAAAAGCAAAGTAAAGATATGCATAAGATTTTTTTGATGGTCGACAACTTAAAAAACTTGAAGAAAATACTCGAGAAGACAAACAAATTAATAGCAAATTTAATTGCATCTGTTTATATTGATTGCCTTAAATAAAATTGATTAGTATTTTTTATATATTTTGAATGCTCTAATCATCGAAATTGTCTTACATTTTCAGCAGTTACTACTAAATCCTCAATGTGAAAAATCATGGTATTATGAATTTGAACCCATAAAAATTCGTCACATTATGGACAATAGGTATTATTTCTTTGACATAAGAAAATCGAAAAAGAAATGAAATGTTGTATGTTTTTAAACAAATATTTCGATTGTTTTAACCCTACAATTTTGACTTTACATGGTTACCTTCAAACCATTATTAAACCGATTTTAACATATCTGCTAACACTAAAGAACACGATTATGAAGCTATTTAATGCAATACAAATACGGAAATTTTTAAGACTTGGAGGGAAAAGAACAAAACTTTTCTGACATTTCAAGATAAACTTAAAATCACGATGTAATATTAGAACCTAATATTGTTGCAAAAAGTACGATTTTTCTTCATTTTTGGTAAAAATTCAGCGTATGAATCCGGTGTGACCTACTTTCGGATTTTGTCAGATTTTGTCCGGTAATTTACAATATTAGAATTAGTTGTTTTCTTTCGCAGGTAAATGCAAATATAAAAATTAAATTAAATAAATAATGATAATATAAAAATAAAAATTGGGTATTTAATTTATCGGGGTAGTTTCTATAATCATAAAACGAAGAAAGATAATTTGAAATGCAGAATAATAAATCAGATTCGCATCAGATGTCCCCCTCATTTGTCCCGTAACTCAACTATGTTTCGGGGGGCAAACGTAATGAAGAGAATGGAAGTGACTGCATATGCTACGTTGCATGCCACTGTTGTGGGAATAAAATATCGTCTCAGCAGCGGGCAGTCATGAGCATTTGAGGGAAACCTCCCTATTCGGGGTTCTACGTAATTTCACGCTAAATTTTACGATGAGGTTGAATTGGAATAACAGAATTGCTCAGTCAACACCTACAAAACTGCTAAACCCTGAATCAGAAAAGAATTGAAATATATTTTTAATAATATTATGAATAAAGATGATTTATCCATCCCCTGGCGTACTCTGCAAACAACTGATATTATCCAATATTCCATTCCTGAGAATTTGCTCATCGTGATACCGATGATTCATTTGATTTGAAATGTGTTTTACCATCGAGTGACAACTGTTATATTTTATTCATGTAAAATGAAACTGATAATTGTGGATAAAACTATATGATAAATTCTCCCAGTAAGGTAATCCGATTAATATGCCACTGCAAAAATATTCTTTTAAACAATAGTAAAACAAGGCTTGATATCAATCAACTCGACAAAAACAAAAATATTTTTTCATAAAATTGTTAATTTTGCTTCACAACTCACAGGTACGAGACTATTAACTATATTCAGACATATAAAAACGTTTCATTACAAAAGGAAGTGACACGGAAAAAACATTTATGAATTTTAAGATATTTCGTTTAAGATTAAGAATTAAAAACCTGTCAAAAACGTATCGTCAGAGGAAATTTCTGTATTCAGTTGACAATATTATTGAAGAAGGCAATAAAACTTCATTGGAAAATATTTCAGAATGATATACAATCACATGTTGTATATAGCTGTGGAGTTTAAGATAAAAAATGTAGGATTAATTCATGATATCAATCTTAAATGGATCAGCCACTCTCAAACTTAAATTTATATTAGATATTAGAGATCTTCTTCTACGCCATATATTAAATGCTAAATAAACAATTCTAATCAAAGTGTAATATGTTGTTTTAATTCTAGTACACGTTTAAATTTGCATTCTACGAAAAACCATTGCAATTTTGTTTCCAATACACGGAATTGTAACATTGTGTATTATTGCCACACTGAAACAGAGCATTTTAAAATATATCAGCGTTGTATCTACCCAACTCGTTGCACTGTCGTCAGATCATGAATTGGCGCTTCCTGACTAACGATTGCACTCGAGGGACTCTATCTCTTTAACTCGGACCAAATCGGTATAACGCGTTATCTCAGCAGGTTGCGCGACACCCTACGGTGCAACGGCGAAATTTTATGCAAACTAGTGAGACAACTGGGAATACGCTGTTTGTTTTTTTTTTGGGGGGGGGTATGGAATACATTTCTTAAGATATTATGAGCGTACGAAGCTTGTCAAGCTCATAACATCTATGAAACTATCAATAATGTTATTTATTCTGCTTACATTAAATATAATCAACACTAATTCACGAATTATGATATATTTGAAATTGCCAAACATTTATTATACTACTTAAATTGTAACAATGTATTTGAAGACTGATCTCTGATTTAAGTAGAGTTCTCTATTTGCGTATTGTAAACATGAGAGGCAAGGAAAATTTCCTAATGTTCTTTTCCATATTGAATTTTTAAACTTGCGGTAGATTTTTCTAGGAATTTCACAAGAAACTACATAGGAATTGCTTTGTAATTATCTTCAGACACTTCATAAGAGTTCGTATTTCAAGATGGTTTTATACAAACATTAGCTTCACAAGGTCCAAATTTTACTGGACAAGTTTATAGATAAAAGTTGTTACATTTCATTTTAAAATCAACAGGTTATTAGAAAAATGTCTCGTCACTCATACTACTTCCTTCTAATGAGCAATTTTGCAGAAAGTTCATCTTGATAGATACTGTATAAAACGTGTCAACTATAGGAATCAATATCATCCTCTATTTTCAAAGTGTTTTCATGATATATATGAAAAAATAAGGGAGGAGAAGGAGCTCACGAATTTTACCAATTTTCACCGATGAAACTTAAAAATTCACTTGTATGATTTTGGCCAACCTTTGATTGTATTACACGGCATATATTTTAGAAAACAAAAAGACATCAGAGTTTTAAAAAGATAAATAATCGGAAAATAATTATGTATGGAAATAAATAATATGATGCTGAAAAAACTTTACCAAACTTTTTAAAGGACGAATTGATGAGCGAACAAAATTGTATCTAAATGATATCCTTAAATACTCGCACTATTACCTTACGCTATGATACGCTCAACCCCTTTCATTAAATGACGATTCATTGAAAATTGGAGTCGCATATTTTGAGTAAAATAACACAACTAATGAGAATCAGAGATTATCTTATACTGTATATAAGTCAAGTTAGTTTCAAAGTTTCCATCAAGAATTTTACACACTGGACTTGAATTAGATGTTATATGTTAAGTGTTACGAGGTTTAAAAGAAAAAAATAAATGATAAATTAACTTACGTTGTGTAATGTTGCCTCGCTTCACCGTAGGACACACGCGCCACAAGCCAATCTTGAATGTGATGGTGGTGGATTGCTCACTGTTGGGAAGACGAACCGGCTCCCACGTAAAGAGCCACACGTTGCTCACGAAAGCCGTTAGAAGTGTTGCAAGGGCTGCCAACCCCCATAAGATGCTGAGGCGCGACAGCCCCGCACTGCTACGCGCGTAACACATGGTGCACTTAACGGAAAGACTACCCGTTCACTACTTACGCGACACTGGGTATGTTGTGTATTGATTCACAGTGCGCTATCTCGCCAATTATATAGCACATTAATCTATTTTAGAACGAAAAACTCTTCACGTTTGTAACACAGTCTCCGAGGAGTTTCGGTCCTGAAACGTCACGAGAAAACTCAATTCCCAATGAATTGTCGAACGTTTCGATGTAACTTGCTACAACTCACTCCTCACTCCACACACAACGAGCGTTCTTTCATGTGAATCATCACTCTCATATGTTTTCTTAGTTTTCTTACAGTGTTTAGTTAATCCTAAACACTGTAAATATGTTCCAACATCTTTTTAAAATTTTCGACACACGAGTACACTTTTAATAATAGTTACTGATGACACGTGGTCGATCAAAATTTGAAATTAATTAGCAATTAGTTACATCACTTCATTAGGTAGCATTTCTATGTCAGTACACTGCTCTGGTGTCACTAACCTCCAAAAATCTTGATCTGAGTAGCCTTGAATCTCAAATATTATCGATTCTTTTTACATTAAGACAGCAAGTTTCACAGTTATTTATTAGCAGTGGCACCGCCATGCCATTGCTTGGACCTGTCGATCTTGATTTAAGTGGTGTTACCACACTAAACCCCACTTTTCGTTTAATAGCTAAGCGTAATGATCCATCTGCGTTGTTGCCATAAATGTAGCTTTATGGCAGTTTCGGCACACCTGGATACATTACGTCCGATTCAATACAGTATGCTACCATCGATTAAATATTGTATCGTCGGATAACGTTCTGAGATGAAGCATGACATAGCAAAATGAAGCTGCTGCTTGTCAACGTAGTATTCAACTTTGCTTAATTTGACCACACTCTGATATTATTTAGTTTTCAAAAGTTTTAAGTTATTGAAAGTGACCACAACAAAATTCGCACATATACACTTCATTCATCATCAGGTAAATATTTACAAATTAAAATATTACCCAATTTTCTTTCCACATCAAAGTTAATACTTTGACTGATTTATTTCTTCATCTATTCTCATAATAATCTCCACACAATTTCTAAGAATATTAAGAATTACCCATTTCATATTTAGATTGTTTTTTCTTTATTTTTTGGAATAAAGAGTTCTTTATCTTTTGATAAAAGTATCCATACGCATTTTCAATTAGAATTGCCAGATGCCAAAACGTTCATAATTCAATCCATTTGGGGTTCATACATCTTCTTCTTTTATTTATAAAAGATGAAATTTGTTGAAAACAATGAAACACTTAGCACAGCATCACGCAACATCAAGACATTTTAAAGACAAGAAAGGTAATTTTAAAACTCAAAATAGAACTTCTTGCAAAGCTTTCAAACTTTCTGATACTTGAGGATCTTATTCGTTGTTTAGCCGTTTGCGGAGCTTTAAGTTTTAAGTTATACGATAAACGTAGAAAAACATTTATTCCCTATTTTTATGATGTCAACAACATGAAACAGTATTTTAAGAAAGATATCTCAATAATCTTGAGAATTGTATTAAACAACAGCTATTTGCAAAATTACACTCATGTGATGAATCAAAACAACAACTATTTGTAAATGTAATGTATCCTCAACATTAAAATTTTATTGTCCTAACTTTAGGCCAATTCTTTCTATTTACGTATGGACACTTCAAATCACGGAGCATGTTGTGTTTTAGAATAAATCAGCTTTACTAGAGTTCTACAGATAAGGGACACTTTCTTTGTAGCAGTCGATAACGTCTCACGAGTTAAGACTGATGAGTATGAACCTCTTGATATGTCAGTACATTACTCCGCGTACAATATCTTTTAAATGTTTTAAAATTTCTATCAGCACAAAAGGAATCTGGCGCAAAAACCTATAAATCTGATTATCACATGTTTTTACGCTGAAATGAAGTAAACTATTCGAAAATTGTATATTAATTTTTATAAATTCATTATTAGGGCTTCGTCAGAGTTAACACCCTACTTACTTATTGTATTTGATATAAACGAATTTTCACACAAATTGTGTGCCAACATTCCAAAAATCAGACGTGAATACTTTATAATATACTTGTTCTTCAGTTTTTCGAGAGGAATTTTTTTCATAACTATGAAAGCAATTAGAAATAACAAACGCACATTTTCGTATATGTGAATTCCATGAGAGGTACGTAACACTTAGGCACGCGAAAAGTATGTAAATTCACGCGGAGAGAAGAAACCAGGGCCAGGCGTACACATGATGGCGACTAGGAGAGATGGATTCTTCCAGAGATGACGATTTCTTGAGAAGATGTTGTGAAAGACTGCTTCATATCTTAGGTGTTACATCCTCCATTGCCAACTCCAAAGGGAATCATAATTTCACCTGCGAACACAAAATTACATTGCATTTCATTTTTTTTCCTGACAGTCTCAAACATGGGGTTCATAAAATTATAAACAAACAAAATTATTTTAATTCTTTTTCTTAAACCATTTCTGAAATGTATACATTTATTTTGTATAGAGATTAAAGAGTATAATTTAAATTTTTATGATATATGTATTCATTTTTTTAGCTTAATGATGTCAATAAACCTGAGAAAAAGCTATAGTTTTCACGTTCTTTATTACTAGATTCATTATTGTTTTAATATATTAAGTTGAAGAATGTTAATTACCAGGATTGCTAGTTTTAATATGGTTATTTTTAAAATTTTTAATTAAGGGAAAAATATTACATTTCTTAGAACTGCTTACAATTAATACAGAGATCGTACCTTATGGAGATCAACATTAAAAAAACATATTCTTCACTATCTTTCTCACAAAATTATGTCTAATGGCCTAAATTTCATAACATAAAATAAATCAATCATGTTACGTCGAATGAAAACGGTAGACGGGACCGGGATTCGAACCCGGGACCTTGAGCTCTACGCGCTCATGCGCTTACCGACTGCGCCATCCCGTTCGCTTCACGGGTCCGTCTATCATTCTCATTCAACTTGTGAAACCCAAAGACCTCTGAGGTGGTCTCGTAGAGACTAGATTCCACATCTGAGGCGACTCCCATAGGAAGTACTTTATTTGNTAGGAGATTTCTATAAAATAAATCACAAGACTAATAATATTCTAGCGTAAATAAAAGTATCTTTAACAGCGAGTTCATAATAATTTAATTTTCTTACTTTTTTATAATAAACTTGAGAATATTCCATATTTTATATTCATGTACAATGTGTTTCAATGAATACGATCTTTTTATTATTTTCGAACTTTGTCGTTTTTATTGTTTGGTCAAATTCGCCACAAAGTTTATGTTCTTGAAAATTAGTCCGATAGTCATGTTCCCACCATAAGAGATAGTGGTTATACAAACTAATTTAAGTGGAATTTCAATAAATGCTAAAAGGAAATGGTTATACTCCGATTCTTTGAGGAGACAGCTCCTTGCCTTGTCCCAATGGTCTCATCGAGTATTTAAGAAAATACGAAAGTCTTCCAATATGTAGCTAAACCAGTGTTCAAAAATTAGGACAGTTTTAAATAAGACATTGAAAAACATAAAAATTCGTCACTTTTTAAGTTTGTGAAGCCCTTACTCTGTAATAGGTTGGAAAGATCAGAAACAATATTTTTATTTATTTTATTCTTATGGCGAGGTTCAAGAAATATCGCCTGCTCTTCCACTTGAAAACCAACGAAATGCACCTCTCTGAATGTTTAAAGAATATGTTATCAATGTTGCAATAATGAAACAACCCTGACACATTTATTGTTTTAAAACCTCTTAGAAATGTCTTAGGACCTAACTGAAACCTCTTAGAATGTCTCTCCTTTCCAGTTCTTTAGGATTTAGTGAAAAATCAAAATAACTATACATGAATCCATCAAAATTTATATCAAATTAATGTTGGGTGGAAAGATACGCGCAGACATTTGAGAGACCATAACTTATTCATTGACTTGATCAGGACATTTTCAGACACAAAATGTTCTTCAGAATAATTTGTGTCTGGTGTACGAGAATGAAGCAAAAGTGTGGAGAGAAAATGAACAAAATTTGAAAATTTTATTATTTCGTAGGTGTTTAAATGGAGTCCATTTTGTTTGCTGGAGTGATTTCTGGGATATACTCGTATGCCACAAAAACATCAGATGAAAACCAGATAACTAAAACTGCTAGATTGTGTAAAGAATCTAAAAAAAATCAAAAATCATATATAAGACCAAACCATTTAATCTATTTTGATGGATGAAAATTTATTCCTGAGCAAGTGTTATATATACTTACCGTAATAATTTCTGTCTCTATTAGTATACCTAGCATTAGTGATCCCTATATTAATGTATTAATAAGGATGTCCTTTTTATTGGAGTCTGACATTCACCACATACTTTCATTTTCTGATAATGTACTTTCCGCTTCATCCCATTACGACTCACCAATGCACTAGGATGAAGTGAATGGTGGTAAAATGTTTCATTTCAGGACTTCCCTGAAGCAGCAGCAATCAGAATACCAGAGCGAGGGATTCATGGCTTCCCTTGTCTCTTATAATAGGTTCCCGTGCTGCTGGCCGTCAGCTATGGCTTTCCTCGCTACTGCCAACAGCAGACACAGTAACGGCGGCGGGCAGCGAAACCTTGTTACAGGCGCCCCAGCAGCATAAACAAATGTGCTTGTCCGGATATCGGATAACATGCGAATACAATTCCGCGCATATTGCCGCTCTAACAAGCGAGCAGCAGGATGCGTGTTGCATATACTGATACCACCTCCATCACCCACACCGTCAGCAGCGCCGCCAGGAGAACCAATGTTAGTAGTAAGCAGTATACGAGCTTTGCTATCTGCTCGGAATGCGCCGTTGCCAAATTTGGTCTCACAGGATAGTCTCTTTATTCCTAGGGAAATGTAGACTGCAACGACGTACACAGCCTCTAACTCCCTTTCTATTTTGTCTGTGAATGTGACTGGGAGATCCATTCCCAGAAAGCGTAGTGCAACCATAATTCAAATCTGTGAATTTGAACATGGCAATTTATTATTTCTCTAATGAAGTAAATTCAGGAAAAATAATACGATAAAATAAAAAATCAAATCTGCATATCAACCAAGAAAATACTCCAACAACGACCTTTCTAGTAATTTCTCAGCATAAATACACATCTGAGTAAGATTTTTTGATCACTTCTTTTTTACAAAAATAAAACATATTACAAGCTTTGGGAAATTTGATAAATAGTTTCCAGAAAACGAAAGAAAAAATGGTATTAAAATGACACTCACATAAAACATCATATCAGCTTAATCATCAACTAGAATATATATTAACTTTATAAAATCCTTATGCTGAAAGAGTTAGTGATGTGGGAGAAATTGAATCGAAAGGAAACCGAACCCCATTCCCTTTAGGTTTTATGTACTATGTGTAGTTAGATAGATAAATTGTAGTAAGGGTGGACCCAGCAAGAGAAGCCCAGCATGTAAGCCTAAAATGCCCCTTGTACCTCTTAATACAGTGAAGATTATTCCAATCCCAGGGTTTCGCTAAAGGACACCAAATATTGGATTTTAGCCTTCCTGATATCCTCTAGGTTCGGGAAATATGAACCTAGGTAACGGTATCTAGTTTGGGCATGAGCTTTGCACAAACAGAATACATGCGCGGAGGTCTCCTCTTCCATGCCGCATCACCTACTCATTGGATCCTGACTGATCCCCATAATGTGTAAATACCGTAGGGTATTATGGCCTGTTAGTAGACCTACTACTTTCCTTATGCTTCTCATAGTCAGTTTAGTAGGATCTTCTTACATTCTTGGCTTGGTCCAGCAATTCACTCGCGGGACTGCCTAGCTATATTCTGTGACTTCCAGGTGGTGAGATGTTGCTGGTGTATCCAATTGACAATCTCCAGACTCACCTTTCATGAAGATATTCCAGAGAAGGGTTCGGGATCAACAAAGTGTCCCTTAGATTCCAACTTTGCCAAACTATGTGTATTGTTGATGTGTATTACATTCGCTTTCCGAAGATAAATGTCAGGATATTTGGGTAAGTTTATTATTTTCAACTTGAATGTAGGTTTTTTTGAATTACCCCTTTTGTGGATACTGCTATTGAAATTTCGAGAAATTGTTTCATCCTCCAATTTTTTTTGTATTACTTATTATTATTAATATTAATATTGTTATTGGTGTTGACGAATAATACACTATTATAAGAAGTAGCGTATGGCGTGAATCAAAATCATCTTTTAATTGCAACTATTTGCTATAAGTGAAACTCTGCTGAAAAATATTTTTTTAATTATCATACAAATGTTTATTAAATATTAAATGTATGATGTTATACATAAATGGATACACATAGATTATTTCAGAATGATTTAGGTATGTCTTGATGTGAATCTAACGTAAATTTAATTAGTTTAAATACTTACTGGAAAAGAGCTATGTATATTAGCATGTAATATCTGTATAATACAATAAAAATTCTTCATTTGAGAAAAAATATTGTCACATGAAATTTACTTTTGAGATGATATCTCTATGATCTACAGCCCAGATAAATAAATCAGAGTCAATTTTAACACGACTAAGCTAAACACTAAAATATTACATTTCAAGAAAACATTGAAAACATTATTTTCAACCTGTAACGAATTATTAATGCACTTCGGGCAACTCCACTAAGGTAGCTATAGTGCGCGATAAAGATAAATTAGTGAAGAATAACCTTATTTTGCACGGTAATAGATACAAAGTGGCCATGGGGACGAAGAAAATAAAATAAAATGTTCGGGAATGAAGAATTACAATATAAAGAAAGCGTGTCAAAGCGTGCCATTTTGTGTAAAATGTGTGAGGTCACCATGGAGATAAGTAAACATGTGGCTGGGAAACAAATTTATATTTTTTCTTCTTCTTCTTTTTGATTGAGCCCTGATAGTCGAAACGTTGGCGAAATGTTATAATTTTGTTATTTATTTATTGGCCTAAATGCAAGCATATCAATCCCCAAATCAACGTGTTACAATTACTACATAAATTAGTAAAACATTCTGGTTTGGCCATGGTAACATTTTTATTGGTCTTACAACATATTCTCGCCATAAGTGAATATCTGAAGGTCGGAAAATGCATTTCACTCATGATGACGGTCATGTCGTCACTAATTGAAATAATTAAGAGCAAATGCAAAGTTCAGATAAGAATATAACACAACCCAAACATGATATGAAATGACATAACACATTCATATAGATATCAATATTGGTTTTTCATTCATTATTTTTTATAGTATAGTTTACAAATAACGTGTAAATATGAGAAAAAGTTATAGAACTGATATCGTTTCAAAAAAGTATATTCGCGCAGCCAATTCACGTAACTACAAGAAAATGTCTTATCAAACTATAGCGAACGATTCAATAATCCTTTTTTATCCGTTTCTAAAGAAATACTTAAGAATAAAGTAATTTCGTTTGCTACTACAAGAATAATCTCTTTAGGTCTGACCATAAGTGCTACAGACTATGCAATTTTCTCCTTCGAGGTCAGTTACAAATAAATGTGGAAAGATGAATTATTGACACATATGTTCTTGTAAAAAACAGAATAAATTATAATTTCAGATGTGAAAATGCAATTTTTTTTCAATTTACTTTAACCACGATAATTTAACAATACACTATTAAACTCAATTCTACTACCATATAAAACATACTCGTTTGTAACATTGTCATTCCGGGTCTCTGTTTCTCCTCTTGAATCCTTGCTACGCTTCTTTCCCTTTAGGCGTGCCTATTTGTCACTTCTTCAATCGTTGCTCATCTTTCGCTAGGTGTCATTGTTTGTTTCATACATCGCAGCATTTATTGTTCCTATTTGTTCTACTAAATATAAAAATGCTTGAAATATACATTTTGTTTCAAGCAATTTACTATTTTCGTTTAATGATGTCAATCCTAGTCGTTTAATAATTTTGACAAATTGTCCTCTCTCTGGTCAATATAAGTCACGTTCCCATAAGATATGGTCAGGCATCTCCTGGTCTTGTCTGCAAGTACATAGTATGTCGAGTACATTTCTAATTCTTTTCAAGTTGTTGCGAAATCGCCATGTCTTGTTATTGTCTCTCCTATATATGGACTCAGTTTTGGCCATGTCTTTGTCCGTTCTCTGTAAGTTACATCCGTTATGTATTGATACGTTTGTCCTCCTTTCGTCCATCATATATTCCATGCCTCCAATAGAAGTTGCGTTTACCGCTGACGACCGTAATTTTGTCTCGTCAGTTCTTCTCCGTTCACCATTATTCTTCCATCCGTCTTCAAAATTCTTCTGTACTTTACCTTCATAGTTTGCAGATCTATTGGCCAAACTCGTGTAATTACTTCCAACGCGTCATTAGACACAGTTTTAAAACAACTTGACAAACTCAGGCATTATATTTGTGGAGCTCTAAGTTTTCACTCATAGCGCTCATTTGTTATCCTATGTCCCCATACCGTTACTCCATAGGTCAGCTGTTATCGCATATTTCGAATACCCTATTCTTACCATTGTATTGTATATTCGTTTAACTTTGGCTTCAACCATTCTCAGATGTTCCATAAAGTGTATTTTCTCATCTATTACTATTCCCAGATATTTACTTTTTCTTTCTACTCTTCTCTTTCTTTCATTGTCACAATTGGGTTCTTTCGTTGCTCTCTGTAATTGCCAAACTACATTTTCATTGTCTTTGTCTCTGATATTTATAATTTTAATCTTTGTGTCTCTTTATCACAATTGTCGATAGCATCTTGTGCATTCCTCTGCACTTCCAAATGACTATTCCCGTTCACAAGTAACACTATATGATCTGCATATGCGATAACACCAATTCCTTCTTTCTCCAGCGTGTCTATTAAATTGTCTACTAGTATATTCCACTGCTGGAACCTTGAGGACAGCCTAATCCGTTATTTTTAGCTATCCGTTCTCCTTCTAACTCAATATATACGTATATAATATATAAAGTGGGGCTTCTTCCCTTGCCATACTTTCTATATTTATACCCCAATTAGCATAATCCTTAGTACCTTATCTAAGATCTTACCTAATACTGGCCACAAAGTAATTTGTCTGTATGAATCGATCAGTTGACGGTCTTTCTGCGAACTCTTTATGAAAAGCAATAATAACTTCAACTACTTGGTGGAGATTTTAAGAAAAGAAGAAGGAAGACAACATTACGGTAAAAAAAGCCACAAATGCGACGTATCCTGCATGTCGCAAGGAACTTGTCTTGTGAGAGGCATGTAGTTACGATTGAGAACTGTTACAATTGTAGGAATAATTTACGGAACTGTAGTCTTTGAAGGTAAACTTTTAGAGGCCATATTTCATTTTCAACGTATTTTAGTCAGATTTCATTAACGTAATTTTAAAATATTTAAAAATTGTAATTTGTGCGAGGTATTATTTTGTTACCATAGTTCAGTTTTAACCAATGCACCTGTATGACTAGTTTTGTGTTCTGATTACTTCTCGTCAACCCACCCATCAGTTATTTGGCTGTTTATTGAATAAATGCTCTGTTAATTAAATACTGAACTCTTCAACCAACCACCTTTTCCTATTTAATTCCATTTAATTTGTCATATAAATTCTTCTGTTTTCAACTGTTAATTGCTAGAAAATAATTTTGATTATATATAATCTTATGATATTGGGGACTAACAGAAATGAATTTATTCAGTTGTTATGAACAGCTAGAGCGTCGCTAAAAGGAAATTATAACAGAATGTGCGAAATGTGAGGAACAATAAAATGCTTCCTGGAGAAGTTTCTTCCATACATAAGCAACACCAGGTATATAGTTCATAATCATATATTTAATATTTTTCGCAATGACAAATGAGTAAATTATTCGAGTCATTTAATATTTTAATACTGAACATTCCCCAATACAGTTTTTTAGATTTTTAATTTGAAACCATGTACAAATGGAAAGAAGGTTGATGGCTCAGTTTCCTTAAAATAAAGCAATAGTAGTGTAAGATGTCGGTATCTAGAAGATTGGCTATTTGAGAGTTTACCAAAGATCTGAACAACTCGCATGGATCCCTACAAATGATTTTAACCGATAAATTGCAAATGAGACGAGTGAGTGGAAAATTTGTTCCTAGACTTTTGACTGACGAACAGAAGGAAAATCAAGTGTTAGTTTGTACCGAATGGATGCTGATCAGGACTTCATGGCCAAAATTATAACTGAGGTGAAAGTTAGGTTTATTGATATGACTCTGAGACAAAAAGTAAGAGTTCTCAGTAAAAGAGCGAGTGGCTCTCCCCGTCGTAAGGAAGCACGCCATATAAAGTCGAGCGTCAAATCGTGCTTCTTCTTTGGTAGTGAAGGTAAAGTGCGATTCAAGGAGAACAACAGTAAACTCCAAATATTACGAGGCTGCAACGTTTTCGAAACGATGTTTGGAGAAAAAGACCAGAAAAATGGGCCAATGGCCTCCTCCTTATCACGACAATGCGCCGTGCCACACTTCGCTTCTGATTCGTGAGTTTTTGGCCAAAAAGAAGGTTCACATCCACCTTATTCTCCGTATACCGCGTTACTTCCAAAAAATGAAAATCTTGCTAAAAGGAGAAAGGTTTTTACACCATTCTCGACATTGAGAGGAGCAAGACAGAGCAGGTGAAGGCACTTTCGAAACACGTCTTCTAGAAATGCTTACAATCATATAATAAACGTTGGGATAAGTGCATTGCCAACCAAGGAGAGTTCTTAGAAGGAGATTAATTTAAATTTGATGTAAGCTTATTACTTTGTTCCTAATAACATTATTTACCGTATTTTTTGACCACGCCTTGCATATTTTCAGATTAATTTCTACAAAATATTCAACTACAATTTCAATAACTTTTCACATACTACAATAGCGGCAAGATTTCATAAATTCTGATAAGAGACAAAATATTAAGGGACAATAATCAAGGCTCGGATTTCGCATGTTAATTATATTTTTCCAGAACCTTCTATGGCTCTGAGGATTGATTTCTTGCATTTTTAACCTCGTCATATTTTAATATTATTTAGTGGAGCGTATATATTTTTGAGGACGTTTGTTTATACGTCATTATTTTTACATTGAATCATTTTAATCAAACAGAATGTACATGTTTAATTGTATAAATAAAAGAAAAATACCTCTCATTGTCTGACTAACCTACAAAATTCTTTCAGAGTGTAGATATTCGCTAAGTAACGATTTTACGAAAATCAATCTCTAAGGGGATGAAATGAGTGTTCGAAATATGTATGTATGTATTTCTCTATAAGAAAGAGTAATTTCAACCAATCTTGATTCACGGATGGCTGACTATTTAACAAGAAGCATTGTTGGGATAAGACATCCCTGGCACTCCTTGAGAGGGATGGGAAGAGGGTGACGTAAAAATAATGGAAAAATCTGATATTAGTTTCGAATACATAGTGCCTTTAGGATGGATAAGGACGCCACCGATGCTTCTTAAGTTCACAATCAGTCCACATTGAAGAAAATATAATCCTAGCATCCCTGTGGTAGGGCCAGGAACGGGGGACGAGTAAAAATAATAAAGTACTACTGATATTGGTGCAGAATTTTTAAAACGCGGAAGTGCAGCCACAATCCATGATCATCTTATATCCACAATAACCCCCTATGAGGAAATACTCTGCTTTTGGATTGGGGGTGAGAAGGAATGAAATGTAAAAATCAACGAAAATGACTTATCATAGTGTTGAAATCATAGTTTTCGGGTCCAATAGAATTGATATTCCCGTAGCACACAATCAGCCTGTATAAAACCCAGCTCCAGGGAATGGTATATCATGAAAAATTATCGAACATGACAGATACCAGTGACGAGTCCACAATTTTCGGTGTCGCAGAGTTAATAGTAAAATTCCGATATTGTGTCAGTCTAAATTAAGCCCTCATGGAAGAAAGACACCACTTACACCCCTTTAGGGGGGGGGGGTGAAAATAATTTTGTGTAAAAATAATTGAAACTAACTTAGAAATACAAAAAAAAAGTATTGCATCGGATTCATAGTTTTGGGGTTGATGAGATATTCAGTTAAACTACCGCCGTTAAGTTCTCGTTCAGACCACATATAAGCACGGTATACTTAGAGCTGGGGGTAGGAAGGGTGAGACGCAAAAAAAACAACATAAAACATCGATATTAAAGCTCAATCTACACTTTTTGTGTAATATGAGTTGAATAATTGTATTTCAAATAATAATACACAACCCTTCAGATTACAAGAGGTAAACGACACCCCTCAAGGTGGGTAGGAAAGAGCATTACTCAAAATATATCAAAAATGATCTCTTAAAAAAGGTTTTACGAAAATTTACCCCTACAGGAGTGAATTGAGGGTTGGAAATTTGTATGAAAGTCGTATGTTATTAAAGTAGAAGAAATTGAAATCGATATTTAGGTTAATTGATTAATAGGCGAACCTACAAGCATAATGATACGATGGGAACTGAATAACAATGGGATGGGAATAAAGATGAAGGCGTATCAGAAAATTCACGTGAATGAATCCGTATTTTATGATACTCTTGTTCTTAAATAAAATAAAACAACTAGTCATGAAAACTATTGTAATACTAATAATGTGTTTACGAAGAAAATAAATGATGCTCTTTTCAGTGATCAAAAGATCACCCCTTAATTCCTGTGAAAATAATTTCTTGTTTTTTATTGGCGTGCACTGAATGTCCTAGTGACCCTGTCACCTGTGTACAGATATTGTGTGCTCTTCCGTCATAGACCACAGGTAGCAAGGAATTTACTCTTCAACGGCATGCTATGGACAACCGTGTGCAAAGTTGCGCAGCCAAGGAGAGAATACTCGAGCGCTGCACACCTACACTTCGATGTAAAACACAAGTTCATACACAGAAAGAGTTTTTAATCTCTAATTAACAACATACTGGAAATAAAAGTTAGTAAGGGCCTATATTACTTAGATATTATAATGGGTGTCATTTGGACACTTCTATTTTGTCATACCGTTCAAAATTTATATGAAAATTTAATGAAACGTTTCCCTATTCAATTTAACCAAGCATCACGTTGTAAGTCTCTAATACTCATGTACTCGACACGCCTACGCGGCCGGAGTCAGTATAAACTCGTTAGTCTCAGTAGACAGAACTACCAACGTTTTGGCCATATTGCTGGGGTCTTCTTCAGGATAATGTCAGTGTCGTACAGACGTAAGCTGCTGTCGTACTCTGCGACACGTCGAAAGAGTCACACGTCGGTTATATAAGCTTGATAGAGGGGTTGCATTCTTATTGGCAGAACGTGGCGGCCAATCAGCTATGTTCAAGAGAGCCATTATCCTTCCTTTTGAGCAGCACATCTAAGAACGGTAACTGGCCTTCGGATGCAATCTCCATAGTAAACTTAATGCTAATATTGGCTCGGTTGATGTATTCCTAGAAACTGTTTAGATATTCAGTCCATGTAGCCATATGACAAACTTGTCATCCACGTATCGCAACTAAATTCTGCGTTTTAACAAAGTCTCATTTTCAAACGCTTCCGTGGAGATGTTTGCAGTAACAGGTATAAAGGGGTAAACTCATCGCAGCTCCTTGTATTTTAGAGTAAAATGTACCATCAAACTGGAAAAAAGTAGAGTAAAGGCAAAATTCAGTCATCTTGAGCCTCTCCCACTCCATATTATATCTCTAATGCTGATTTAAGTGAGCAGCTTTATGTCAGGAAGTCCTTTGGGAAGTCTCTGAAAAGTATTATTACTCAAGACTTAGAGAATAGTAATTAAGACCAAAATGTATTCTCAAAAACATTCAATAGCGTGATTGATTACAATATAATAAATAAAAAGGAAACAAATTCATATGGCGAAAGGTATTGAAATGTTTATCACACTGTCTCTTGAGAAACATGATGTTGAATATATTTAATTATAAAACGAGTAATAAAATATTCAATAAACGCCTTTCAAATCGATCTTTCTCGAGATACTTTTCCGCTTCTTTGACATTCCGAACACTAAATAATCTACACGGCTCTTATTGCTATAAGAAAACTGTAAGTAGTGCTCGCTGGATCCCACTACTGCGCATCCAGTTAGCTAGTTATTTAAATATAGCTTACGCTGTATAAAGGAGATCATTGCTATTATACTACTAACCCACTTCTCACTCGTACATTTTAGCTATAGTAGATACAAATGTAACTTAACTTTTTATATTGCATGTTTTGGAACATTAAGCACATATTTTAGTGTATATTTTAAGTGCAAATTTGTCCGATTCATGATGATAATATTGCATTGTCCACTTTTGCCAATCATTTGCTCAAATAAGACCTATCTTCTCGCAAACGTTTACCACAAATTCCTCTCTTGGACTCCCGCTTTGGGCGATTTTAAAAGCTTCTGCGAGAGCAAGTGCGGAATATGCGAGACCTATTGTGCGATCGCACGCGAGGGGACGTTGGACAGAGCTACATTTCGCTATCGGATATGGCGTGCGATTGACGCAAAACCGCAGTGGGAGTTTCAGTTAGCCCCGGGAGCTTTTGGTGGGAGTGGTATGGCAAATAGAACATGTGAGAGGGTGATGATTGGAAAAAAAAATTCCTCACTATGGGAGACATGGACGGCAGCCACCAGCCTGTTTGGTGTGCTGCATTGAATCGTTTCGCTATTAACCATTTATTTTCGATCTATTGTGGGGAATAATGAATGGCTGAAAGCGGAAGGGTGATTGTTTGAAGGATGTGCATTAAAACAAGGATGAATTGCAACAATGCTGGGGGAAAACAAGACAAATTCCAACACAAAATTAGAACAACTCATGTAAGTTTACAAACAGAATTTCCGGGTTCATAGAATTTCTAAGTTTATTTTTAACTTCTTCACGCTAAAATATATATTAAATATGTTTCGTAGCGATTTATTCGACATACATTTCTTTAAATTGACGTACAAAAGAGGCATTAAATGGCATTGCATGAGTACAAAATCCATGTTTCAGACCCAGTTCTGGAAACTCTGTTTCTTTCAAAATCATTTTTGTAGACAGTATGACATTGTCCCTGGTTTTAACATTTTCAAATTTTTTACATTTAATTAAAAATTTGTGTCCGATTTGTTTTCACAACACATTATTGATATCTAACAAATGCTCAGGCTGACATATTCTTTTTACTATAGGTGATATTACGCAATTGTTGAGTTGTTATGGAAGTAATGACTCATTTCTCATTTATTTGTTATCGTTTACTGTTATTTATAAATTTCTAAATAAATATGTTTGCATAGGTAATTTCAACCCCCTCTTTTTTCACTCTGTGTAAGAACTATTATCTCGAGTTAACCTCAAATATTTACAATTTAACACACGGAAAAATGATTTATTCATAAAAATAGTAGAATGCAAGATGTAACAATCCTATACACAGCGTTGATTAGAAATTTATTTTAAGACACTAAATATTATGCAGTATTGTGTTCGCCACTTTACTTTAAAAAACAAAAAAGGTCATCAACATACCTCCTCTAATATTTTTACAATAATAGAACGAAAAGAGGTGTGTATAGAAATTTATAGATTAAAAAATAAGAACACAAGTTTGAAGTCGAGTCGGAATAAGAACGAGTCGAAAACGTGCGACGCCATTTTCTTTTTCTTTAAAGCTATTTATTTACGTACAAAATCTTTCATAAATCTTGAAAGTTAATATAATGATCCTTCTTTAACGTTCTACCTTTTATTAATCTTATTTCATCCATAAAAAATCTGTAAATAATTTAACTCTACTCAGTTCTTATCATTTAGTTCCCTAGTGTTATATACATTTTCTCTGTTGTCATTTTCCGGATATATTTCGCACGTCTTCGCCATAGAAAGGACATTCCCCAAAACTGCGTGTTTCTTCTCCCTCTCTGCACATGCACGTGGTGTCATCTGTAATGTGGAATCTTCTCAGGTAGTCTTTTGTATCTCCATGATTCGTAATAAAATCAGTCACTGCACATACTGGATTAAACCATTTGGGTTTTGTGTGTGCATATCTAACATTGTGAATACACTCTTCCTTTTATTGTCACATTCCAATATACTTGTCAGACCTCTAAAGAATATTTTCATCTTTCAACCCCTAATCTCATATGTCATTGTTCCTCCATCGATTTCTATCTTTCCAGATCGTCGCATTACTGTACGCAATATTAATTTTTGCAAACTAAGATGGATTGGTATAACTCCTACTAATACAGTTAATGCTTCTTCAGAAAATGTTCTATATGCTCCGCAAAATTTTAGCAAACATATATGTATAATCGTTACAATTCCTTTTCCATGTCGGAAAAGTCAGCGAGAATGAATCACACGTCAAACTTATTTTGAGACAGGATCCGTTTTGTACAAGATCCCTAGGCGGGACTAAAATATTTTCACCCTACGGTAAAGTTATTTTAGATAGTAATCGCAAAGTTGTAGCTAAAATGCTTGAGAATAATTATTTTTATAACGTTCTACGTAAAAAATTATCGTGTATTTTTAAAAACTTGTGTTTAGCGTGAAAGAGTATGAAAAAATTAATGCTATGACAAAATTAAAAAAGAAATTATAAACAGCGTGCAATTAATATCACGCAAACACACAATTTATTTGAAACTAAATACCATGGAACAGTACACTAATTACAGAATACTCTGTAGCAATGTTTCCCAACTCACTCACATACCGCAGCAAAATATGGAATTTAATTTATCCAGTGACCTCTAAGCCACAAAACTACGTGGCAGCAGCAGATGCTGCTGCCGCCGCCTGTTCTCGCAGCACCGTTGCTACTTGCCAAATTTAAAAGTCAAACAGGTCAAGGACCACGTTCACTTAGAGATGAAATCTGTGACTCGTTCATAACTATGCGTAAGGATTCGATTGGTTTGAAATATATGGCAATCAAGAATAATAAAATGATTGTGCACGTTTTTATTAAAATCTTTATCTTATTTTTTTCATTTTAAATTATACAGAATCAATAAAACTGTTCGCCTAAAATATCTCTTAAGCAGGAAAATATCTGAGTGTAGTTTTCATAAAGTCGTGACGTAGAGTTAGTCATTAAACTTACTCCATTTCTTTTATTTAGTCTGAGAGATGTATAAATGTGTTTCGGCCAACTATGATCCATTACAAGCCCTAGTGGAGACCAATTCTAGACACACCGTGAAACAGTTTTTGGGGAAAATCATCTACGAATAATCTGGTTTGCCGTTTTAAAATATTACAATTGCGGAGGTAAGTCGCAGAGGGTTCACTTTTTCATCATCTCAAACATATAAACCGAGACATTGAAGTGTAAAGCTAAACATTTTCTGGTTCCCTCAGAAATCGAACGTAGGGTACCTCCGTGGCAAGCGAGAGCACTAACCTTGAGCTATCGTAATATTATATTTGTATTATTTGATGAAAAACAGCAGAGTAACAGACCCGTGAATTCCTAAATATTCCACTGCACTGACAAAGCAATGTAGATAGTTCTTACAGTGCCGGAAGACCACATTATGACGTAATTTCCTTTTCATTTATTACAATCAGAAATGTTTACAAATCCGCGGGGCTGCAAGGTTGTTTTTTTAATAATATTTTAAAAAAATGATTTTGGCATATGAATAATTGTTATATTTTATCAACAATTAAATGAAATAAATTAGAAAATGCATTTAAAAAAATTTCTCAGTGTATCGGTTATATTTGAAGCACAAGAAAGATATCCTCTCAGCTAATTTTTGTGACACAATTTATGTCATTTAACTGAGGATACATCCTTAATAATCAAAAATTTATGCTTTAAATAAACATACCTGCACCTGTTCTTTCAAACTTAAGAGAGTAAAATAACTTCCCAATTTTAAAATCAGTTCACATTATTTGAAAATTGGGTTGTGTTGATTTTGAAACGATAAGAGAATGAAACGACAAAATAGGTTTATTATCGGATGAATTACTTGGAAAACTATGATGCTAATTATTTTATTCAAGGTACGTGTCATGGAAAAGTTTCAGAAGCAATTTTGACAATCTGCAGATGTAAATTTTATAGTATAAAGATAAGTCTGTAAACACTTCTTTTACATTACATTCGAAATCCTAAAAAAATGAAAACACAACAACAAATTTTTCTTCTTAATTTTGTATTAATGTAATCTAAACGAATAAAAATATCGAAGTGCGAAGATTTATTTCATATAAAACCCAAGCCAATATTTAAGTTCTTAACTTTCACATTGATTAATTAAATGGATTTTAAATCGAAATAAATGTGCAATGTCAAACAGAAGTAAAATCAACGCAAACTGAACTTAAAAACGACCCCGAACTTCCCAAACACACACTACGCGCCCAAACGTAGCTCATACATCGTGCGGCACCCCTCGTCTATCGAAATATGAGGGTTCAATTCATCCAACGACCCTTCCGCCACAAACCAACGCCATCTGACGCCAGCAGTGGCGTAGCCACTTGACGAATTTAAAAGTCAAACACGCTGGGCCTATGACTACCCCTATCTTCACACCCTTTTGACACCGCTCAGGGCTAATGACCATCACAAAAAATAATTATATTTATTTATATTCAGCATTCACATTGCAATTACAAACTTCTAAATTAGACGGCATTTTATTGTTTGTCCGTGTGAATTCGTGTTTTTCTTTTTTGCGACGGGAAGTGCTTTCCAAAACATCTGCGATTATTTTTAGAGTTGTTTAAGTTGAGTTCGACGGGGATCTGAAACCAAAGACTGTCATGGACAAGCATGAATTAACAGTAAATTAGAGGGAATTGATGGACTTTTCACGCTCACAACTCACGTGTAAAGTGTAAAAAAGTTGCATAAAATTAATCAACAGAACGCGTGCTGTAAAATGACTTTGCGAGCTACAAACAATCAGTTGTTGATTTATCTTTATTAGTCTACTTTTTAAAACAAACCTTGAATCCAGTAATAAAATCCTTGTCAAATAATTATTTAATTTCAGTATATTCTTTAAAAGAAATTAGGTGTTTAATACATTAAGTGCCATCTCTATTTTCTGGAGTAAATAATAAGAAAGATTAGTGAACTGCTATTAATTTTAGAACCTTTTTCTGATATTATATTAATAGTAATTAGGCCTATTACATTTAAATTTATTTTCCATTATCTGTAGGCTACTTACGGATCAATAATTTGAATTAAGAATTGTAAATACATTTAAATGAAATCCGAATAATTCGTCAGTTACTAATGGTACATTAGTAATTGAAAATGTCTTTCGCTAAGAAGTGTTAGAAAATAATACTAAAAGTATTGGAAAATAAAGTGTGTATATATATATATATATATATATATATATATATATATATATATATATATATATNGCAAAATATTGTTTTCATTGTCTTATTTTTAAACTGTCGGATGGTGGCGTGAATTTTCGTTCAATGTCGTTATGACTACACCATGTATGTTTAACCTAGTTGGATGACATGCGTCATCTAAATGTATGAAAGAAATTGAAAGTAATATAAACTGATCATTTGGTTCTTGGTGTAAATGTAAATATTTGTTTCTTCATTTACATTACTGCTTTGAAAGTAGACTAGCTGGCGTTTCGTGTCAGGTTTTGAATTTTCTGCATAAATAATCGGTCATGAGCATCTACTAACATTTAATGACATGACGGATTCAATTGTCAAAACAATTGTGAATCAAACCCGAATGTTAAGACAAAAAACGTGTTCAAAGGAGGATTACCAACAATAAATCACAACGCGTGCTTCAAGAACCTCAATGAAAAATAAAGAAATAAAGTTAGCAATTTGTTCACCGAGAAGCTAAACATGGATAAATGAATGTTATTTTCAGTTTTAAAATAAACTAGCTAATATTTCCCTACCAAACTACATTATTAACATTCTTCAGTGTTTCCCTCAACCATATGTAGTGTTAGTGTCCATTGCTGAAGGTTTTACGTTAACATTATCAAAAAATTCAAATTCCCGTTTTATATAGTATGAAAGAAAGTTAGTATAATGGTATGAAAGACAAGGTTATCTACTCTATCTTCAGGATAAAAAATTGTGAGCGCGACGAATACAATGCTAAATTCGAAAATGTAGATCAGCTCTCACGGTGACAATGCATAAAGGAGTTACATTTATTGACTTCTCATCCCCGTTTTTAATGAAATAGTTATTATATCTTCCGAGAACAATTGCATGGATCATAGTTTTGAGGTAATAACACGTAAGTACGATTTCATGTTAAGTGCTGTTTCAATTCTCCACCAGACATGTTGCATTACATTTATAAATAGTTAGTATTAATTGCAATGTAACGTAATAACCAGATAAACAATTCAAAATGATTCATAGACCAATTTAGCGTACCATAATTTACACACAAACAACATTCCATGGAAATTGAATCAACTTTAGTTGGATGACAGTTACATGTAAATAATATGAAAGAAAGAGAAAAATATATATATTTTTTTAGAATGAATTTATGTTGAATTTTTAATTCAGTGGTCGAAAATATAGAACTACAAAGAATAGATAAAATATGACTCTTTCCTTCTCACACGTATCACAAATCATATTTTGTATGAGTTATTTCGAAAAACAGCTTTTCAGACATTAAGTTTATTCTAAACTTCCATTTAAATCCCATTTAAATTCCATTTAAATCCCATCTGATTAAAGAGATTAAAGAGTACTGAAAACAGAATACAAATTAAGAGCGAAAATATCCTCTGGTTTGAAAATAAAATATCCATGTTCCTTGATCTGAGTGCTTGGAGACTACACTAAATTATCACAATTAATGAATTATTTATTTTGAACGATAGTTATTTCATATATGTATTGTACGAGTTTTCTTTAATATTAAATTATATAATGACGACAAGATAATGTAATGATAGACTTATATAAATTTCTCTGGCTCAGAGACCACAGCTGTCCGTCGCGGGTATTTTGCCCGCGAGGGCATATGGAGGGCAGTTCTTCTAATTCATCTCCCTGAGAAGGGGGGGGGAACCGGGTTCCGAGATTAGAAACGGTTAAGTATCACGAGCATGATACTATGAGGAGAGTCTCCACAGTGACCTTTATTGAAAGATGCTATAATTTATTGTATAATAATCTTATGTATTGAATTGAATATATAACAATGGATGAAGATATTGAGATTCGTGAATTGAAGACCAAAAGTGCCAATGTTTAGTTAATTCTCTTCTACCTCTCTCTTAGTTTCCCCGCATGAATTTGTTCCCTTTTTATTATTTTGTGACCAATCACGCTACTTTGAGATTAAATATGTGTTTTATTTATTTCAAAAACTTCCTAAACAACTTTCGGATATTTAACCATTTGTTTAAAGCTAATAATCAAAGACGTCAATAAAGTGAATTTCGGGTAAATATATAATGATTTTTAACGCGGAGGTTTCATTTTACAATTTTTGGAAGAGGATTATTTTTTAGTTATATCAAGACGTATAAAATTCATTGGTACAAAGAAAGAAAAGCTGTAGTTCCAGGTAGAATGTCAGAGTTGAATTTGTCTTAACTCAGGAAAAGGCAAAAACAGTTTGATATCATGAAAAAGAAACTTGGACTGAGATTATAAGAAGTTCGCTCTTACAACACCAGCGTTCATTCTTAATGTAAGGAATGAAAAACAAACACGCAATTTCAGAATTCTTTGTGCTTGGAAAAGAAAAAAGTTTCATCAACAAAAAAATCGTTTTATGCGGATTTCTTATACTTATGTATCATCCCAATACCATAAATCTTATTTTTAAACACATTGCATACATGGTGAAAAAAACTGAAATTAATCTTTCATAATAATACATCACCTGAGTTGCTATTATTTTCGCAGTTCTAATAAATTATTTCTGTGAACTGGAAAAATTGACTCAATGGGTGACATAAGCATAATAAATAACGTAAAATTCGGATTCACGACCTTGATATTGAGTGACAAAAAGTTCATAAGAATTATTAATACTGAACGTAGTTTTTGAGTGATTGTATACCTAAATTGTTATCTCTAAAACAGGAAAGAAAATGGGACATTTCATCTCACGTGTCCATATAATCCTTCCTAACTGTTCTTATCTCATCTCCAACATAAACTCATCTACTTTTCCGGTTCCCAACTCGCCCATCAAATATTCACAGGTCTGTTACCCCTTCTCCTCTCCTCTCCTCTTCCTCGTCAGCTCTTCTTCATCGCAGTGCAAGCGGATCTTAGGATTAAGTCTTGAGACGAGGCACTCGACAGCCTCCACTTCAAGAGGGAGCGACGCGACGGTCGCTGCTGGTGAAGGTAACGAAGGTTTTAGTGACACAGACGATGCTCAGGTGGGGAGGGTAAATAGAATAAATCACTAACATGTGAATTTCGGGGTAACGTAGAAGTACCAACGATGTTGAGACAGAGAAATCTTCTATCGGAGGGAAATATATTATTGATTTTCATTTCGTGTTATGTGTCCATAGCATAGTTTACTGCGATGACCACGAGGGTTAAACTAAGCAACTGCACGAAAACAAGCAAGGGACCATCCCATCAAATCCGATAAAGGGCCCAAGTGGATTTAATACTTTAAAGAAAGGTATTTAACAAATGCGTGCTTTTACCTATTTATTGTTTCTAAAATAAATCGAAAGTATTAAATGTAGCAAGAATTAGACATTAGTAATGAAAAAAGTATTAAGGAGATTCCAAACTATATATAAACCAACCTCTAACCGAAGGAAAACTGGAAAAAACTTCGAATCAGGTTGTCAGGACACCTTTTTAATCTCCTGTAACAATCTTGACAAATCTTGAGAATCTTGTAAAAAAATTGAGAAATTACACACATCACCGAGGAAAAATTCCTGGAAAACTGAATGTCGATTCTGACCTTAATAATATGATTCGTAACAAAATTTCATTAAAGTAGTTCCTATCGATGGGAATGTCACAAACAATTTTACAAGGGGTTCACGGGTATGTATGAATAACCATAATATTACAGTTCTTAGTACCTCTTTTCAATTCTCTTTTCTCTTGACAAGATACCGCTAACTTTCTTACGTGTTTACAATCCTGTTATAATTCAACAGAGGCACATAGTGAAATGAGCAATTCGAAGAATCTTGCCATCACTTCTATATTTTAATCAATATATAGTAAAGCAAAGAAATTTAAATCAGCAAAAATCCCTAGTTCCGATCAAAGAACAAAAATCCTGCACAAAAAAGATAAATTTCAAGTAAACAAGTCATTTTCAAGCAAACAGGTTAACCGTCAAAAGTAATGAGATCTACCAATACAGGTAGAGTCGACAAGCAATAAGTTTCTATGGCATAAACAGATAAATATTTAAAGAAAATAAAACATAACACCTTATATTAAACACTTAGTGATGTTAATTCTGTCTCTTGTTTTGAGTGTCATTTCTTCTTGTAATCCGACTGATTTGCATAGAAATATTTGTAACCTGTACGATTAGTTAGTCAAGAATTCGATAAAAATTTGTTCCATTATTCCAATCAAATAAAGTCAAACTATCCCACAACAGGCCCCGAAAGTCTATTGGGATCGCGGAGAGTAGAGCTCCGCAATTATTTGACCTCGGCACTAGGAGGAGAAGATGGGGTCAGTATCTCGCTCCGACCGGTTTGACCCTAGGATAGACCCTGGCACTCATTTTACAGCAGACTGAGTGGTCCTGGGCGTCAGTCTGGATGTTGTGTGATGAAAATCCCCACCTCACTGGGGTTTGAACCCCAGCCATACAGCCAGCAGCTCAGCGCTCTACCCACTGAGCCACGCTGACTCCGCATTTTTCCAATATAGAGTAAGTAATATATAGAGTAAGTTCAAAACATTTCGAAACAGGAACTTGTACATAATATATTCAGTGAGGTGTAGACTGCGATTGATCGCGATGGTGCATATTCCAGGTCACTGCTTGTCTAGAGTAAATTAACGAAGTAATGCGCAAAACGTACACAGTAAGTTGCACGACTGTGACTCACGTCCTCAGATTTGGCTGTGCGCAGCAAGTGTGTACAAAATGAACAAGTGCATAAAAGTGTCTGTACCACGAAAATCTATAGCTATTCGCGCAGATAAACAGCAAAAATATATTGATTGTGACTTAGTTTTACCAACAATAATCAGCAAATAATTGCTGCTTTACAAAGTAAGTTTTGATCTACGTTCAGTATCCTCCTCACATTGATCGCCCCCTCTCGCCAAGATTTTAGGACTGACCATACAATGTATAATATGTGATCAGCATTAGCGATGAATGGGGAAATTTTTTTCAACTCGAAAATTACGTTCAGCGCAATTTTTAGCGAAATCGATCATTTCATATTTTCAATGACTTCCTAATTTCTTGACGGTCAAATAGTTTACATAATATTTAATAAATTTAAATGTAAGAATATACAATAATTTAATGGAAAATACATTAATTAATGTATATATTAATGTATAACACCGTTCTGAATGACGGACTCATTTATCAACCCAGAGAAGATACTGTACTATGTGAGATAGGAAATTGAAATCTTGAAGATATGTTACAGTTGTATTGTATACGTACGCAAACAAAACACTTTTCCAACTTCTTCTTTTGATAGGTTGATTTAATATGAAATGTGTTTTTGAAATTTTCTCTACATTACATGAACTAATCGATATATCATTAAAGTTTTGAAAACGTGTTATCTTTGTGGACAAATTCCACTGAAAGTTAAACCGTATCATAAGAAAATTCACATGTGAAGCTGTACGACAGTAACAGTAATAATAGTAATACTATTTATTAGTAATACTATTTATTATTAATAATAATTATTAGTAATAATAGGTATTAGTAATAATAGTTATTAGTAATAATAGTAATAATCTTACTAATAGTAATAATATTTATTTAAATTGAGTAACATTGAAATTTTTTGAAAGATAGAAAAAAAACATTCAAAGGCTAGCCAATTTGTCGAATATTTACGTGTATTATTTGTATGCTAAAATTTTATATTTTAAAGAAATTTTACTTCAGTCTTTTAGTTCTGATAATTTTTAACATATTTATTGTAAATTTTACATGTTAATATCTTGATGTAACATCAATATATAAACTAAATTAAATATTTATTAATAACATCAAACAAATATTTAGTGTAAAAAAACAATAACTTATTTTATTTGCTGAGTTAATTAATAAATTCAGTGATTAATAACATTGGTAGTAGTGACAAATTTCTTTTCCTTTTTGATAAGGGTTTCTTATTGATTTACTTGAAAATTGTTTCGTCTCAATATCTGTGTTTCAGTACACTTAAAGGAAATGTAATCATCCTTCTGCAGAAACAGACTAATTTCCTGAATCTTTTTGCAGGAAATGAACATTAATACATTTCGAGTGTCGACAGGATTTCTCACAAAGCTAAAAGCTTGAGAGTATGGTACTCCTTCCAGATTCGTACTTCTATTTAGCAAAATTTTTCTTCTCATTATTCGTGACGGAAGCTTATTTCAAACGAGAAACGTAGTAAAACAAAGTTAAAAATCTTCTTTAGAAATAAACTTTATATAATGAAACTTAATTGAATCAATGTTGCTTTTTGTAAATTTATTTGATAATTATGTCAATCAAAATGTGCGTTAAAAAAGAGAGGCATGAAAATATCACGAGTTGTTAATTTTTTTAATTGTGGGAAACGTTATATTCAATGCTGAACTAACTTCATTAAAAATGATACATCAACGTTGTTAAGAAATTGGTAGAGAGAGAAAAAATTCGAAAAACTTCTCATTTGCATGAAGGTGCTATCCTCAGCACATTTCAAACAGAGGTTCAATACAAATAGGAAGTCCGATTGCAGAGCAGAAGAGTGCAGAATCGATCGGCAGGATATCAATGATTTGTTTTTAGCATTACTTTTAAGTATATCATGGAATCATATATGGAAACGAGAAAATACGTATGTCACAAACAACCTTACATCACATCGTAATTCTACATCACATGAGTTTGATGAACTACTACTAAATTTTGTAAAGACGCTATCTTGTGTCTCCTTTTGTCAGTTACACTACATTCACTTCTACTTAAATAATATTTTAAGTTATTATTATCATTATCAAGGTGTCAATCTATAAAATAAAACGAAGAACAAAAACGCTACAACATATTTACCACAGTGTTTTTATGAAAATAAAACCATACGTTTTGTTTTTCTTACCCTTATTAATTTTATTATCTTAGCAAAACGTTAATAAGTCTATAATTGTATAAAAATAACTAAGACTGACTGCATTTATTGGAATAAATAGATGAGCATACTTCCTTTCGCAACGCAAAGAATAAGAATTCTCGTGTAACTGGAAGCGTTAGCAAAGTTAGAGTATATGAGAGTTCTTCCCTTTCCGTTACATGACGTAGTGTTCCCAGGCATAATCTCCAGGGAAGCGACTCGGAAGGGAATAAAACGGAAATCTTACGTTGCACTGTAGGCGCTTTCAGACGCCATTCCATATCGATTTCTCTTTTATTGCCGATTCCATTATTGGACAGTGGTGAGCATCAAACGCCGCTGGTTATTGCGACATCCGATGGCGTTCACCGGTATCTCTTGAATTCTCCACTGCTGCTCCTCCACTTTTATAACTCGCTTCTTCTCATTGCTTATGCAATGAGTGTGGTATTGTGCTTTGAAATTGTTTCTTATTTGATATTCATTCTCTTTAACAGAAAAAATTCTTGTATAGACCCGTACGTTTTTAATAATTGTTTTTATATAGTCCCTAATTTCACTAATGCAACAAGATCTGTATTTTTTCTGTTCTACTAGAAAATTACTTAGAATACATGTTTACTAATCCACTTTCTCATAAGATGAGTACAACATTTTCTTACATAGTTTCTGAGATGGATAATTAAACATATTACTCATGAATATAATAAAAAGGAATGTTACTCACTTTTCGGCACTTTTGAGAGTTTAATACACAAAATATAATGAAAGGTGTTCCACTGTGTAACTCTTGACTCCAATGTGTGCACATCACAACTTTTCTTTCATGCCCAGCATTCTTCACCACCTCGTGTATGCTCCATAATAAAGCTCTGGACTGTGAATAACGATCATTGTCTAATAGATTCCCACGTTTAAAGTCAAGCTGGGAAAAATCCAGAATTAGTGTCAGCTATACATAACAAGTAGAAACATCCATTAAGAACTCCAACTCCAACTATGTAACAATCATTAATAAACTCCCCAAACAATTTCTACTCTGGTGCCCTTCACTTCAAACTTGGAATTTTCCCATAATTACCTACCCGTATTATATCACAACTTTATCATCCACATTATCAGTCCATAAGAAACTTCAACCCCATAGTCAAATAAACTAATAATTCTTACAGTTTAATTTCACTTGGAGGTGTCCATTGACTTCCTCATTGAATCATTTCGACATTCTCTCTGCATTGCAAATTCGAACATTACATGTAAAGGAGAGATGCTGAGGGGTGAATTGTGTACTCAAGAAATTTGGAAATAAAGAGTGTTTGCTAATGAAATCCAACAACGAGATTGCTAGGGTGAAGGGAATAAGGATCGGGGAATAAGGATCATTGCCAAGGAAGTCAATTAAGTAAAATAAAATTAGAAACAAAAGAACTGCAATACGTAAAATATAAATATTAAAAACAAATCAAAGTTGATGTTTTGGAGGGAGTACACGTATGATGGCTGTATTATATTTCATAGTTCTTTTTATTTGTTTCAAAAAATGATAGTGATTGAAGATTTCTATATTTAAATTAAAAATAGCCACTCGAATCTCAGGTGCTACACCCTGACAGTAGAGATAAGTAATATTATGAACATCTTTAATACACTATAGAGTAAAATAGGAATCAATCCGTATTTGACATGCATAAAAAGGTAATGAAATTTAACACACTGATCTACAAAATCATGAAATATATTTTTACCTGTTTTGGGAAAAGAAGTTTTCTGTAATGTTTAAGGACTTCGTATTTCATTAAAATACGTTTTGTATATTACCATGTTAACTTTAAATAAACAGAATTATTCTCAATAAAATTTTCTTTCTTTTTCGAATTCAATTTTTCTCCCTATTATTCATCAGAATCAAATTGAATTTGTCTTTGTTTAGTTCCTTCATATTTTACTCACAGAAAATTTCTTCTTGAAAAAATATTGTAACTTAAATTATTTTAAATAAAACTTTATTTCATATGGATTTTGAAAGACAGTATCCATACGTTTCCATCTCTTCTTGAGTGCCTGAATTCAAGAAGACATATTTACGAGAATATTTTTCTCATAATGGTTTCTGTTTCCGCTTTATAAAATTCTCAGTTACTTTATATTTTCCTTCCTGATAAATCTTTATAATTGCTCATCCAGTTCTCCACTTCATATTTCTACTCAAGCAATTATTAAGTGTAGTTGATATTACGTTAAATCTTATTCACATGTATTGAAGTGTGCTTGTTTTATTACGGAAAGTCCGCATAAGCTGTAAGCTCAACGCATTACGAATTTTTCTTTGAGGGTTGAAGAGCGATCGGATATTCATGAGAGGTAGATTAAAATATCATCCAGTGAAACGTTAGAGCTTTTCTGTATGCAAACGATGAGAGCAACGACTAAAGAGAGCATGATGTACCTCTTCAAAAGATGCCTTCTTGTAATATTTTTAAAATACTTGCTCTTGTAAATAAATCACTAGGACTTTGGACATTTATAAAACAGACGTCCCAATACAGTTCTGCAATGTATGACAATACGTATGTTATAACAACGAAAATAAAATCAGTATTAGTAACAACAAACGTTATTTTGCAATGGCAACAAATTGTACACTATTCACGTATGTCACAAATTCTATGACAGAGAATACGGCCGTAACTGTGCATTTAATAGTGCTCTTGTGAAATGAATAAAATTATCTCTTACTAGATAAATTTATTTCACATGCTTTTTTTTGTGGTTAAGACTAGCCATGAAACATGAATCTACAAATAGTGTCGAACTGTAGTTCAAAAATGATGAAAGGTGAGGAAATACAAAAAATAATTAAATGATGAAGTTACTTTTTAATATTCGTGAAAAAAATAGAATATTTATCAAGAAAAACAATAACAAAACATGAAATTATAATGAAAGTTTGGAATGTTTTTAACTTTTATATTCCATTAATATTTAAAAACCTTAACGTTATGAATATTCTTTATGAGAACCGCAAAAACTTCTTAATGGAATTTATATTAATTTGAAATATTTATCCATCAGTAAGTGACTGCTATAGTAAGACTATAATTTGTATTGCAAAGAATATTTTTTTTGTATTGTAAATCCTCTAATATGAGAGTTCTTTTGTTTTGATTACAATACGGCTTTAATAACAAAATTATTGGGTTGTTACAAGCGTTGTTTCAGACAATTTAAAGGTGACTTAAAATTCCACTTAGATCGGTGAGTTACTATCTGATTCAGACTACGAGTATGTACACAGCGCTTTTTTTCAGTTCGCCAACAAGCAAATAATGTGCTTGTTTGTACTAATTGTTATCGGTTTTTGAAAGAGGAAAACACAGAGAGAATTGACGACCTGCACGAGTTTAAACTCGATCATTGGAAACCTAAGTTATCAGCTTACCCTCCCTAATTCATCCATTCTGCTAACAATTAATAATTTTAATTATCAAACTATATCATACACGTCTTACTATTTTCAAGATGCGGTTACACGTAAGAGAAACTCTTCACAACAAACTCTTACTGGAGTTACCGTAACAGCCCTTTATACAGAAGAGTGAAATTTGCCCGGGTCCTCTCTCGGAGAGCTATTCGCAATGACAACTCTCAAGAGTACCCTTCAGACCGTATGATTTCTGTTCAGCTCTTTGAGATATTTTTAACAATTAAATTACTACATTATCAATTAAAGAGTGTTTTTACAATCAAATCTGTTTTCAATAATAGATAAGTCGTCAAGGAAAAGAGAAATAATGTCAGCTTTATTAATTTAGTGTATGTCAAAAAAAGAAACTAATTCAAAGCGATGAAGAAAGGAAGAAATGGGTCAAGTCTTTGATCCAACGGAGGAATTATTTACACGCGTACCACATGAATATGATATTGAGGGCTCCCAGCACTTTCGGAACTTTTTCAGATCTTCAAGTGTTGAAGTTGAATTGCTCGTAGTATTAGTGAATCCCATAATTTTAAAAAGGTTACTACAATGAGAGGAGCAATATCCGTTCGTGAGAGTCTCATGGTTGTTTCATGGTTTTTCGAAACAAGAAAATATTTGAAATTTATTAATTTCTATTTTATTACAAGAAGTTAAACATTTTTAAATTCAAGTGACTCTGATGGTAGTCTGCAGTATCTCATGAACATACTTTATTTCTATGTACAATATAAGGAATTAAAAGAAAACGATTTCTGTAATTTTTAATTTTCCCAGAGAGAGGTATTTCAAGGTCAATGACATGTGCAAATGATTTTCTATTAATTTTGTTTCATTTATTTTATGACGTATAAAATATACTGAATGTAAATGAAATACAATAATACAAATTAAAAATCAAATGAAATAAAAATTACGGTAATGGTAACAAAACATAAACGTACGATTCTATAATTCCTCAAGCTGATTAATTACTATTTTCGGGTAAAATGGGATGTGTTCGCAAAGTAGAAGTAGTCAACAGGTGTGGGAGTGGAGAGAGTATGGCAGATGATCTGTTGGCAGGTGCACTAGTATAGATATCATCTAACTGTACTCTGAGAATACTCTCAGTTTTTTTAATAATTGAGACTAACTCTCCGAGACGAGGGGGTAACTTTTACATCTGTGAGTACGATGTGACTTTACAATTCTCGGTGAGCTTTAGAATTTTAGGATTGAAAATTGATAATACTGAATGTACCGAAAGTCTTGAGCCGAGAACACTAGTAGTACTTTGTCTTTTGAAGTTTTATGATTATTATAATTTAAATAGTTTAATTCACCTTATTACATTCAAAATAATTTCGTGAGCTAAACCGAAAATATTAGTAAGTAAATTGACAAGCCAACGCCATTTTCCTAAATCTGCCTCACACCCATGCGGCGCCTGCCATTGCTAGTAAAATATGTGGGAAAAAGTTGTTTGGGGAGGGGAATTTTATCGATATTATTAACCATATTTATAGTACAAAATTAAATTTGATTTTAAATATTTTGAACATAATAATGTAGTACGGTCCTTAACTTTTCGAAAATTACGAAAATATGAAACAAAAACTGTGACATCTATTCCCATTTTACCCTAAAATGTGTTAAGATGCCATATACAAAGTTTCTGAATTCGTTACAGCAAAGTATGTGCTAACTACGTGTGAACGTCTTCACTTTCTCAACGACGGAAAGAGGAGTGAAGAAGAGAGCCATCACACCATCTCCTGGATTCAGGGTGTGACAGGTGCGATTCACAAACTCTACGCCTACCCCCAGCAGCGCTTCAAAACGAAGCACGAAGAGGTCGAAGAAGTCGACGCGCTCTCAGACACTCTTTTGTTCTCAACGCACGAGCCATCGCTGCAACAGCTTCTCTGCCCGCAGCCACCGCCGCCGCACCGCCCGCCGTGCGTCAGTCGTTGCCAGGGGTTCATCGAGATTCGCGGTGGCGCACGTGGTGGGCAGGAGGAAAGACTGTTCTCCAACTGGTGGCAGCGATTCTCTTCCATCGGGAGGAGAGTTTTGTTTAGACATTTCATATTCTCATAGAAGAAAACAACGCTGGAGGTTAAATAGAACATGAAACAAAGAACAATGATAACACGCATTGCAAGTATAAAAGTGCAATGCGTAGAGCGCGTGAAGTGATTGCTGGAGTAACTAAGAAAATATCTGACGTGACGAAGAGATACCATTAGGTTTATTCACTGGACCAAAACATTTACAAGAAGGAGAAAAAAATGCAAGTTCAAAAGTGCTTAAGAATTTCAATTTTCTTATTTTCCTGTAATATTACATTTTCTACAGTTGGGTCATTGTTTCAAAAAATGAGCAATTATTGTGATCATGCACTCCAATATTGTTTCATCGTTGAACGAGAGCTCTTACAATCGTCTTCCAACCTTGAACTAAATATAAAAGATGTAAAATAAAAAGGGATAAAATGCAAAAATATAGATGAAATAAATAACAGATATCACAAATAGTACAGAAAAAATGTTAGAAGGAAAGAGTAGCTATAAATTATTTTTATTGATAAAATTGATGGCAGGAAATGACGCGAATGGTCGTTAGAGAATTTAAGTATTAGGTTAGAGAAGGAAGATTATGTGTTGTATTCTAAATTTATAATATTTTATTTCCAACGAATATTTTATTCTAATAATATTATTTTATTTTTTTATTGTATCTGTCCTAATTTATTAATGCTATTAAATTAATGTGTTATCTCTTGTAATAATATTGATACCATCTACTAATGATATAATTTTTATATCCAAAGAAATTCTTTTCTAAGTTTTCAGTCTCAGGATGACAGACGAATATCAATCAAAGAGAAACAACAATAAAATGGAGACACTACGTTAAATAACTAGAAGAAACTAGCAAAACCTGTTTATTTAATAAGTTACTGTTTACTAGAATGTAGAAATTTGATTCTAAGAAAATAATGATAATGTTTGAGCTCAAGTGCAAAAATAATAGTATCAAAATCAATTATTATCACTAGCAGTATTTATAGGATATTTACAGATTTCAAAGAATCAAATATATATCTTCCATTATCGTGAACATTCGCTTCATCTTCATTCTGCCAGTTTTTCGTTGTTGTTGTTTTTTACGGGAAAATTTAAAACTGAAAAAAGGCAGAACAAGAAAAGATCTCAAGTCGAGGGTAGGCAGCGCAGGAGTGAACGCATAGGGACTGAGGCATATGGAGGAGACAGAGTTTGTGAACAAGTGCATTCGACAGGCGGCAGCCACACGCCTTCATGTTTAATTCTACGACGGCACACACGAAGCGCTGTGGGACGCGCTATGGGGACGATTGGAAAGAGAGCGAAAGTTGACTTTACGTTCCAGATAGGACAGGGATAAAAAGCGAAAGAAGGTGGAGAAACCAAACGACAGAAAAAGAACACAATGGGCAGTAAAAAGTAAATTAGGAAAAAAATGCAAAAGACTCGATGTATTCAGAAAAACATTTAACATACATAATAAATAACTTGATAAACATTTAGAATATCAAAAACGTTCAGTAGGAACTATTGATATTAGAATTTCGTTCAGTTGAGGTTAAAAAGACAATGTAACTCTTTTTTATTACAATTCTAAAAACCGGAACTATACATCAGAAAGAGGCAAATGTAGGAACCTTTTTCGTAAATAATAACGGTTTAATGCGCTTTTTTACCATACAGTCGTTGAAATTCCTAAAATAAATTAAATCTAAGTGATCTCATGTGATGTACTAAAGAAAATCTAACAACATAATAATCAGTTATTAATGATCTCACATTTTCAAGGGCAATATGTAAACAAACATGACAATATGCAACGAAACATTATTTCCAGTAATCACTTTCAAAAAACATACTTATCACAGACTTATTGATTTTAAGGAAAGACGAATTTTTGTAGAATGGAGTTTTTAAAAAATGATAATTTTATTATTTAATCATTTTCTTATTAAAAATAAAATATTCTCAGGCCTAAAATGATAAGAAAAGTTGTGTTACTGAAGAAGTAGAAATTTATTCCAGTTGCATCGTGTAAAATTAGAGTTCATGGTGTTGTTCCTAAATGTGTGCGCAACATATCAGTTAATGCAAACAATTTCAATTGAAATGCAGTCTATCATATTTGCCAAATCAATTTATATAATAGTTGATTCTTTGGTCTATACAATGTAGTAAATCTTAATAGCACATAATGGAAATATACCTCAATTACGTCGTCCTGAGTACATGCAAAGGCATACGAATTCACATGAATCGTGGTTTTCAGCTTTCGGTCACAAATCACTTCAACATTTCATGCCACTCATTTGTTCCGTGACAATTAATTCAAAGAAGTCGGTGAAAATCATTCAGCGATGCAAATCAAAACCTTCATATAACATTTGTTTAAACTTCATCATGAGTAGTATAATTATTTGAAACTATGAAAGATAAATTTATGCACATATTATTCAGGAGGCAGCAGCACGTATTTAATAATATGTCTATTATTGATTTCTAACTTCGAGTTATTTTAAAATTTTCGATCAAATTGCAAAATTGAATGAATAATAAATTGGTGACAGTAGGAATTTGTATATAAAATGAAATTTTTGAAAAAATTAGCTCATCACTTTTATTATTTTTAGAATGGGACGGAAGCATGTCATGGTTTTGCCTTACGACGCAGAGATATTAAATCTGCATAATCTTTGGGTTCTTTGAACAGGATTGATGTAATTGTTCCTGGTATTATGATGGAGAGTACATTAGTTTACTGCCCTGTACGTCCTCATAAGCAATAATTAACTGCTTTAAGAAAAAAAAGATTTTTTTACAAAAAAGTTAAGTACCTAGTAAGCTTTGTTAATACTTTTTCCATTTTTTTCATTATTTGTTTTTCTTAATAGTTTTTTCATTTTTCAACTGGACGAATTTTTATGACTGATTTTATTTCCTTACCGCAGTAAAAAAATTACAATATTAGGTTTAGTCATACAACTTTTTTCCGTGTGATAAAATCTGGCTAATTAATAATATAGTTTCATTTTGTATCTTTATGTAGTGTATAAAACCGCGTAAACATAGTAGAATTTTTACATTAATTTGAGTGGTTTTGTGTGGACAAACCTCCCATAAAATAAAGGGAAATTACTGACAATATAATGAGGTCGATAGTGTCTATAGGAAGCTAAGTACGTCCGATGTTGCAACAGGTTACCTTCTAAGCAAATTTCACCATGAAAAAGCTGTTCAAGAATGAAATTCCAGTCATAAATATTTGATTCTACTAACAGTAGAAACCTTATTATTGCAGATTGATGGACATCAATTGTGTTGTAAATACACAAAATTTATTCATCAGACTAACTTCTCATTTCTTTATTCATATCAATTGGTACTTCTGGCTATAGGAAATTACTAGGTCGACGAGTGTTAAAATATCTAGAGAAAGATTAAGGAAACGTTTTACAACTCAGATAGATAATCATCTCTTCATTCATAAAGGTCCAATATTTAATGACGGCCTAGTTTTAATGAAATTAAGTAGAAAAGTTTTATTATTAACAAAAGAAAATGAACGTATACAAAAGAGAAAGATCGTAGAAAGAGACAGGTGAGAGAGACGGGATGGGTAAACTGCGAAACGTGAGAGGCAAGAGAAGACGAGGAAGAAAGAAAAGTGAGAAATTCGGATGTACTACCTAGGGGTGAGGTGCAGATGAGCAGGGCTCTCGTTGCCGTAATTCCCACGGGAGAGCGTACCAGCAGCAGCTGCAGCAGCAGCAGCGGTGGCGGCGGGAGCAGCGTCGCGGGCGACGTAAGAGCGGCGATGTGGTCGCTGCGGCGGCGATAATACGACCACGTTAAACAGAAACTTGCCACGAAAAGCGAGTAAACGCATTGCGCTTAAAGGGCGTGGCTCGCGAACCACGTGGTTGGAGAGAGACGAGATGAAGACTATTTCCAGTTTATTTGTGTTACCTGTTTACTTCTCAACGACAGTCTCAACCGACATGGAATTAAAGTTCTATAAATTATTTGTAGGATTTTGTAGATAAATAAAATACAATGGTTCTTGTATTGTTAGAGAATAAAAATTTTCAATAAAATATTTTTCTGAATCTGATAATCATCATCCAATGTTGAAGGTGGAATAGTGTTATAGTTCCTATGACTTCGTTTTCAATTTTCTTCAATCTGCACCCTGAAACTCTTACAAGAGAGCAAGAGACGCGTTTTCTGGTGAGATAATGAAGACAGAAATAAATTTAATTTACTCCCACGTTGGTGGAAGCAAGTTCCTTTGAAGTGGAAGGGTAAATGCGGGTTCTTGAGAAGTATTGTCTCTGCACCACGTAATTCTTGAGACAAAGAATACGCCACATGTTTCTTCTGCAGATTTAATGAAACTCAAGAAGCGTTTCCAAATATGCGTTTTTAAAACCGTGTTGAAAGTTTCATTTTTGAACAGTAAGAATAGTCCAAACATTTTTTAATTGCTGGTTTTTTGTCGTTAACTTCATGCTCGAGTCTTCACATTCCTTACTACATAAGTAGAGAGTTTATGGCAAGAAAATGACGCCTGTGGAGAAAGCTATTTTGTAGTATCTACATCGCATAAATTACTAGACTACTGTTATATTACGTATTTATTCAGAAATATATTGCGCAGATTATGTCACGGAGGGCAATCCTTTCGCCATCTCGACCATATTACTGTGTAAACTTCAACAGATGTAAACTGTGACGGAGTGGGGGTTGCTGTTCGCGCATGCACACAATCGTACAGCGCTTCTGCGAACTAACCGCAGTTTTCTTCATGGAACTCGTCTGGTGTTCTAGAAGTATCTTCGTAAATTGGTTTATGTACTTATTTATGTATTTACCAAATAATGAAAATCTATTTACTAAAACAATTCATAAAATATCGTACACTAAATGATCAGAGATATTAAACAGTGTTGTCCATTAACAGAATAAATTCTAAATTATTTAAAACAAAAATGAGCAAAGTAGATAATTTAAAAATGAAATTTTATAAGTTATTTATAGTATTATATTACTACATTCAAATAAAGGACACCGGGTATTTTTAACTTACAAATTGATATTTCTTTTATGTATATATTGGATTTCTGTGGTGAAATTGAGCACCCAGTTTGTCCAGTTTGTCCCCATACTTGCAGAAGATGACTCGGAAGCATCCACGAACAGAAGATTTTATATTTTGATTTCCTGAGAAACTTTAAGTTTAAACCGTGAAATTAAACTGCAAAAAGTAATAAAGTGGTCTTGTGTACGTGAAGCATGTCTTCCTTATCTATGATGTATGTTTGCTTTCGCACGTTCCTCTGTGGACGTTTGAGGAAATGTATTTACAGGGAGATATAAGCTTCGTGGAAGTTATAACGGCTGATGCCCCATGCATGAAAGCGACTTCTCTATTTATTTTGGCGGTGTGTTTGGTTAAAATAAAGTCACTCGGCATGCGAGAAACTTGTTAACTCCTTTACGTCAGGTTTGTTAAAAGTGGGTAACGTGAGATAAAAAATAATGTATGAGGTATAATGTTTCAAACTGAAACTTATGTTCCAGAGAACATGCAAAATATTATTTTTATATCATGACATACATGTAATGAATTCATTGTCGGTTATATTCCAACTGTCTTACATAATTGTAAGTTTAAAACAACTTTGAACGTATCTGATAACAATAAAAAATGTGCGTAGAGAAGTATGTTTTATGTTATGTATATTTAATGTTACAAGTATTAATCCCTACTACATTTATGATAGTACACAACGACTACCTACTTCACAATGACATATTTCAATTTGTATTTTTGAAAAGTTTTTTTCAAATAATTGAAAAGTTGTTATTCAGAAATAAAAAACGTGTTACATCAGCGTTTGTGTACAACCCTAAAAATCTAACAAGATTTTCTTACATTTCCTTGCAGAGATTTGCGTTCTGAGCACCTCATCAATTCCATGTCAGTTGGTTGGAGAGCCCTCGTCCGACGTTTGGAAGCAGCGCGGGCAGCGTGTGGCAGAGCAAGCTCTTTGCAGAGGTTTCAAGGTATAAGGCGAGTGGAGAGAGGACGCCACAGCCGACTGCGACAGAAATTTAATTTACTGAACGCGATTTTTAATTAAGGACGATATGAAAGCTTGTGGCTCAACGGGGAGCGGTGTGGCGGCTGTCTGGACGCCGAAGAACACCCGGGTGCGGAAGAAATGCGGAAGGCTTTGAGTAGAAGAGGCAGGCCGAGTGGCAGGCGAAGATGAGGGTCGGAAAAGGGTGCACAAGCCTCGCAGGACAGGGTATGATCTATGAAAGGGTTACGTCGAACTACGACAAGAGAGGTAGTTATAGTGAAAAAGGAGGAAATGGGTAATGTAGAAATGTGAAAATGAAGTCGAAAATTTCTGGATAAAGAGGAACCGAAATATTAAAAATTCCAAATATCCCAAAAACTAATTCAGAATTAAAGTTGGTTTTGAAGTATGGTCTCCGAATGAAGACGTAATTCACATTGAAAAAAGTAACGTGTTACACACGAAATCAATCACTTGAATTCTACTTGAAACCAAGACTTCCGACAAATTGTAAAAAAACGTTAATAGAACTCATCAAAAACTCAATAACAGAATTCAACCAAATAAAACGATCTGCGAGAAGTCAGTATTGTGCCACTGTGAAATAGCTGCTGGTTTGAGTAAAGAGTTGACGACATATGTTCCCCTCAACAGACATAAAACATTTGACATACTGCATATGTCGAAGTGTGTCAGAAATAGTTTTGAACATGACCACACATAAATTTACTTTTCTTTTATCACATTCTTTTCTCAATTTTCGGTATTGGGATTGAAGTGGTTAGAGACAGTTAAATTCTGTCAATTATGCACCTCATATAACCAAACTAATTGCATGAGACAATGCGGAGTAATGTCCAACAACAGCTGTAATACTCACACACCTATTAATTTAAAAAAACTAATTCTTATTTGACAAAACTTAATATAACGACTTATAATGAAGCTTGTTTATTTCATCTTATTTACAATACGACGTTTCAGCCTTTATTTAGATCATCCTCAGAAATTAATTTAAAAAAATAGAAAAATCTAGTACATGCCACCCACGTATGTCCTAGAAGTTGTAAATCTTATAGAATATGAGTTCTGTATTTATATAAGTTGTGTATATAAATAAACAAGTCAACAACATTTCAATTTCGGTATATTGATTTATTTTTTCCTGCAGTATAATCGTTCACAAGAATAAACGCTAAACCTACCAACCATAGGGATTTATCTGCTGATAGATCATTCCACACCTTTCCTGTCGACAATATCACTTTCGTGATAGACGATTTCTTGTGACTAATGAGTATTGTGTGGACATTTTTGGCATTAACAATAACTTTCAGTTTGTCTTGTAATTTAAATAACTTTTATTCTGGATCGCAAGTTCATCTAAAGCAATTTCATCAATCTCGCGTGAATTAAAATGTTTTCCAATTCTTTCCACTACTGAAGTGTTTACTTAAGTTCCTATTGTGTGCCTGCACCCTAAAGAGATTGTGGGTGGGGGGTTACTCTTACCATATTTGGGATTTCGCTCTAGAAACCTCACGAGAGTAAGATATTTCGAGACTTCAATTTTATGTCTCCGAGCGTAAGTAATTTAATACTATATGAACTAACTAATGAACAATATTAAAATAAAAATATCGATGAAACTAATGGTTTCATGAAATTAACTCGCTCACTAATGCTGCTCGCCTGCAACTTTTCTGACACAGTCTCTCCGTCCTTTCCTGATAACGCAATGGGCTGTAAACGCAATGGGCTCTAATGCCAAAAAAAACAACGCAATACATAACTGTTTTGCGGGTTGCTTCGCGTATTTATGGGCGTGAAAGAAGGAATGAATCGTTTAGTCATGGGCTCCCGCGGACAGTGTCACGGCTTGGCAATGATGAAAATAGTCGCGGCATTCGTGTGTAAGACACCACGAAAGAACTGTGTCATAATGGTTCTGAATTCAAGGAGTTGAGGCACGTTGTTCACAGTGCAGCATTTTCACTGTATAGGGGGCACAAGATGTACGTTCCTCTGTGCACTGATCGCTGTCCTCGACCACTGCCTGTACTCAGATTACCTTCTAATTTATGTGGCTAAGGAATAACAAGGGAGCCGGATACCCTTCTATATACCTCAACGAGGCGAGTGATTGAGGTGTGATACCGAATCCATAGGTGCCTGCCTCGTGAGAGTGTCTATTCTCCACATTTTGTGGCATATCAGTTGGGGTAGTTCCTAGTGATATCGTTCTATCGTTTGCTATTGAAGGTAGCCTTCAAGAAGATAAAGGTGAAAGCAATGAAATGGGATAGAATAATAGTAGTAAGAAAAAGGCAAAGATAAAGGAAAAAGAGGATATGAACTATTCCCCAGTCCTCGAAACCTAATAGCTCCGGGGTCTAAGACACAAGCAAAAAAGCTGGTCTGAAAGCAGAGACGTAAGAAGTATGACACGAGTCATTGGAAATAAAGCCATACTAGAAAGGGTAACACGCAAGTGGTGGATGTGGGCAAGGGGAGAGTGTTGTGTTCTGAGACACACTTCGTCTGGTCTCCCGGTTGAAACCTGTCCGGTATGGGAGACCCTACACGTAGCCAATACAGAAAAGATTGCTTCCATCGGTTTAACCCTCAGCTATGAGCAAGAAAACCTGCCCAACCGCACGGACAGTACGGAGGTGTTCTCAGGAGGAAGGAAGGAAATGATTTTTAGGACCAATTTAGTAAGATAAAACAATCATTTGAAAACGTGTAAAAACATTTAGGTATCAGCTAATTTTGTTATTTTCATTGCAATGATAATATACTAATCATGTAGAGACACGAAAGGTATGTCGTACACTGCGAAATGATTACCACCTATGCGGACGCGAGATTTTCCCGCCTCTGGTTGTCGAGTGTAATAGCAATACCTATCAGTCACTTTGAAGCAATGCCCCACAGCAAGATCTGAGTGGTCATGAAGTTCCTCAGATCGTCTTCCGTCCTTCAATAGTTTTCGGTGCTTATCAACAGATTGTTTAATGTTCCCATATAAGTAATGTCATTTAACCATCTTGAGAACTACTTCTGGTCACTAATTACCTTATGTAATAAACTATGAACATAATGATGACCTATCATTTTTTGATCTGTGAGTAGCGTAAAATTTCCAACAGTTTATGAAATCAGATAGAATGTAGACAAGTAACTTCATTGAGTAATTTCCGTAAAAATAGTGGTCGTTAGAGAAATGTTCGTACTCCGTTCAATTGAATCATAATTTTCTAATTCAAGTTTTTGATCATATTTCATGTTCAAGATATTTAATTGATTATTTCAGGAATTTGTAACTTTCTAAACTATTATCATCTCTCCGGTGGCTAAGGGATTGATATGCTTGCTCACCACAAAGAGTTCAATTCCCGACGAAGCCAAAAAGAAATTGTAGCTTTTCACATTGATATCCCAGTTCATACAGCTGAGAATTCTGAAAAGCGAACCCTCCTTCTTCTATCCACATCTTACTTCTCTTTGTATCATTAATACTATTACTAACTACTCCTACTAACACCTCCACATAGGCCATGTTGTTGGTAAACCAAGCTAACTTGCCCACATACTAACTATTGACCTACTACCCATATGCTATCTCCTATTGTCCCATATATGTACATAAGCATCAATAGCTTGCAACATTTTCCATTTACAGATATTAAAATAAAAAAAGAAATAACGTCCGCATTTCCAACAAATTAAATTATTTAGGGAATTTGGAAGGACAGATGTTGTGTTGCTGGGTTACCCAAACCAAAATGGTATGGAGTGAGGAAAACCTCAATAGGAGGGTTGAATCCATTCTCTACCGCTCTAGATGCTACTGTTACACCAACGATCAAAAGTTAATCTCATAATGTTAAAAGAAATAAAGATGATGTGAAAACGTGAATATAAAGAAGAAGAGAGAGCCATCAACACCTCCTTCTTCATCCCAATTTCAAAACAAGGCCTGAGTCTGCGGTGGCATTGCTAGAAGGGGATTGCAAGTAGAGTGTTTGGAGAGCAGACGAGGTAATGCAAGGCGCAGTGATCGGGAGACAGAAGTGACAGCATGTCGAGGCGTCTCCTCCCGTACGACACCTGCTCCACTAATAGCTTGGACCGTTACATCCTTCCACGACACTGTCGTCTTCCCCATTTATGACAGCACCATCTTCCTGGTGGGACTGCATCACCGGAATTTCTCTTTCTCACAGGTGCGTTTTGTAAAATCTCTGCAGTACATCACAACGATGTTAAACGATTACCCATGTATTAAGATGTTATACAAATAGAGAAAAGAATTTTCAAAATGGAAAAAACATTCAGTCCTGAAAAATTCGAGTTTCAACTTTCCGAGTTTTCTAAAACTAAAAAGATTTGAACCATTATCGTATAAAAATCTGTGGCATACAATTACGAAATATTTCTCTTCACAGATAACACGAAACTCAATAAAAAAGTAAATAATTGAGTACCTGTATTATATGAATAAATGGATTTTTTTCAAAAATACTTGATAACAAAACATAAAAGGCTTGAAAATTAATTAATCATATTTTACAAGTTTTTTTCAGACATTTCTAAGAGTACATTTTCCATATTATTATTATTCTCTGCTAAAAGTAAAGATAAATAAACCATATATTAGAATGTAAATAACATTATATCCGTAAATAATCCTCTTTTAATGTACCACTTAAATTAAAACCTCTCTAGATACACAACGATATCTCACGATTCCCCTGCACTTGTTCCTCTTCCGTAACCATTATCGCAGTTACTCTCTAATCCAAGCTCGATGTAATCTGTAGCAGATTTGTCACCTCATCAATGTACCAGTGGTGTTGGCATCGAGTCCTTCAACATGCAGGATCGTCACAAGTGTCGACCTCGCCATTGGCATCGATCACTCGACCACCATTTGCAACGTCCTACTCATCGACGAGAGTCCCACCACATCTCATCGTCGCCACCAACGCAGTTTCCCATCGATCTCAACAGTCCAGTCGCAGAGGCCTCTTCACTCTGTGCTTTTATAGGAATCGGGCGTCGCCGCGCCGCTCGCTCGCTCGGCCAGTTGCTCACGCGTTCACCAGAGAGAGGGGCTTCACTGGTCACCGCCGCGATTTCAAGGCGCTAGTGACAGCGAGGCGTTACACCAGTCCTGTCACATATCCTGTCGTTTCGCTGCGAGATTGCGTCAGACCACTGGATGTTATGTTGCAAATTTGTTTCATACAGAGTTTCATAACGATTTTTGCTTCACCTTGCTTGTAACAGTAATATTATAACTAAATATTTTAAAAATTTCGTTACAATTGAATGTGTAAAGATAAATAAATTACATTTAATTCATTTATTTGACCAATGAAAATTCGCTGTGGAAAAATTGAAAAGTGGAAAAGAAGAAATTTTTTGTTTTTAACTTTTTATCCTGTATTAATTGTACCTAAACAATCTCAAGCTCAAGGTAAGTTAAGAGGGAAGTAAATTTTCTCAAGACAAAACAGCGCGTCAAAATATGATAAATACATATTCTTTAGCAGAATAAGAATATATAGGAAAATAGTGTCGATTTATTTATAGAGATAATTCATTGTTCTTTGGGGATGCAAACCGTGTAACTTTTATGAGAAGAAAGAAAAAATTACGTTCAGATGTTGTCATAAATCAATAGTTTGAAATACTACTACACGAAGATTATTCCTGAAAGAAATATAGATGATGAAATATTACATTTCTTTCATCAAATATTCAGTGTCACATGAAAACCAGATACGCCGCGCAACGGATCTAAAATTTACACTAAAATACGTCAAGAGCCTCTGTGGCAACCACTTCCATAAGTTCCATCAATCCCACCCACTCACAACGTTGAAGAACCTCCTCGCCATCACAAAATTCTCACGCACCCACAGTATTCAACTGGGCATAGCCGCTGTGTTTTCGTGTAGCGGCGCACGCATCCCAAATGCTCCATTTGTGTCCCTTTGTGGTGAGATCGCGGCCGACATAGGCGTTTCCAGCGGGTTTCGTTTGACAGCGATTCGAAACGAAAGTTATGCGAGCGATTGTGAGCGGGGGGACGTAATTGTAGCAGTGGCATACGCCGCGTCCAAGAATGTTCATGGCGGACGAGGGAATGCGATGCGTCTGCTTTTCAGGGATATATAGGTATTTTGAGTATTTTTAGGTTTTACTCCTTATTTATCTGTCATTTCAAGAATGATAATCTCAAAATTGTTAACTGATTGGTATTTATCGGGATATTTCTGTTTGTTTTATTCCACAAATACATATGTATCATTCCCAGTATTCCATAGAAATTATAATGGGATTAAAATATTCTGAAGGTCACGTTTACATCTAGTCTTCATTAAAATATTTATTAACCTGTTGAGACAAAGAGAAAACCCGGAAACTAAAGTATCGAGTCTCTCTGATGAAAAGGTTTCGAGTAAGTCGCCGTATAATAACCTACTGTTTGAATAAAATATAGAGGTAAATTGAATTAAATGAAAAAAACAATTAGGTTCTGAATCATATGCAAGGAAAATCAATCAAGATTCTTCACAAATATAACTTCTTACTTTCAGATCTCCTGCATTAACGATCCTTAGGAGACTATTTTCTCTAAGGGACAGTTTAGCTTCTGGTATTCCATGAATGTTATTGTTCAATTGTGTGGCCATTGATTTGCCATATCAATTAATTGTTATGTGGATGCAATATCGTAACATTACACCAACAAGGCTATTTTCAATTAATTGCTATGACATTCCATTCATTTCGATGGCTCTCAACTGACCTTGGAATTACGTTGTGACAATACTGAGTAATAAAAATTCTTTCTTATTTATGAACAGTTACAAATTGTGCTACTTATGTGCAGCGATGAAAATCATTGTTATCAATGAAGTGTTATTTTTAAAATATCGTCACTTTCTATTAGGTGAATATGATGTTTCAATAGTGTTTACTCGATATACATAATAAATATTAAAACGTATAATAGTATTCAACGGGAGAATAATGTCCCAGAATTGGTTTGAGTTTCCAGAGATTGTAAACCTCAAAAAGTTTGTTAGTTTGTTTCCAAATGTTTGTCAGCAAATTTTTGTTTGTTTTCGTATTTATTTCAATATTTTACTCATTCATAGAAACAGGAAAAAAACTTTAAATAACTGGCTAATATGAAATTATTGTAATTTAAATGTATAAGCTAATAAATAAATTCAACCATGAATATAATATACACTAATACCGAATTTTTATTTTTCATATAGATAGTGGTGTTATAAAAATTACTTAAATTATTTTTGGTTTTTTATGTATTTTATTGAGTAAATACGAAGAACTCGACATATTAGACGATACAAACATCTTCATCACCAATGTCACGATTCATTTGTACCTCTGGAACAGAGTTATTTCCAACACATGAACTTGTTTATTAGGTCATAAATAATGGCCAATGTCAGAATACTAGATAGTGTCAGTCAATGGCCGTAAAGGATGAAAAAAAGGACAGTGTTTCCTTAATTATCCATTTGCGACCCTGAAACATTATGTATCGTTGCAGTGGGACTGGCAAAAATTTCCATACTACTACAAACTTGTGTAATTAAAGGTGGAAATCAATTACTGTACGGTAATATTGACAAAGTTCTCTATTGAATATTTACTTTGAATAAGGGTTTGTGAGACGTTGATGGAAGAATGAACAGTTACGAACAGTTTGAATGTAAACAATTACGTGTATTTGTAGTAAATGGAGACTAAAACAGATCATAAAATCATTACGATATTGAAAAATATATTTGAGATCCATTAGTAATGCAATAGCACACCAAATATTGTAACATACTACACTGGCCACCTGTGGTACGAAAATGCTTTGAACTGTTCACAAAATTTTTCAAAGTGCAGACGAAACTGTAAAATATTCAAGACCAATACAAAGCTATTAAATTTAATTTACAAAAAGAAAAGAAGACAAAAAATCTTAAGTGTGTCCCACTCATCTTTCCAGTTATAATTCATAAGAAAAAACAATAATAAATAGCCTCAAGAAATACAAAACTTTAAAACCATTTACAGATAAGAAAAATAACGATATTTTATATGCAAATATAAAACATGATGATACGATGATAAAAATGTACAATCTGTTGAAAAATATTCACATTCAAATCATTAAAAGTTTGCTCTTATCTACATATCTGCAAATTCAAATGCAGATCTTTCAGAATAAATAAATGAACTTTATTGTCAAAATAGCAGGTGCATACTGCGTATGACCACGTGGGGGAAAATAAACTACGTTAGTCTTCGGAAACAAGCAAGGGACAATCGAATAAATTCCAATCAAGGGTCCAAGGGCAGTGGCGGATTCAGTACTCATAAAAAAAAAATTTTTTTTAAATCATACGTACTGTCATCAATTTATTATTCCAAAATGAATCGTAGATATAATGTGACATCAAAATTCGAGATTAATAACAACAAAAGTATTAAATTACATTTCCGACCTTGGAAGATTCGCCACTACACGCAGGAAAACCGGCGAAAAACCCGGGCCAGGATGGGGCTACAGAGATAATGTATACAACTGAGTCAAGGTTGCGTAGACTTATTACGAGTGTTGTGTTTGTGACTAAAATGTTTCTTCTAAATCAAGGGTGCGATTTCAATAATTGTCTGAAAAAACACAACTTTTTCATGAATGTAAATGCAAGGCAAAGGGAGCATGTTTTATTCTCTAAATAAAGGTTTACATGAATTTCTGGACATTGTCTCCCTCCCTGAACTCATCGCAGTGGCCTCATAGTTTGATTTTAACTTACTGGTACAAACAATACACGTCTCATTGAAAAATTTAAAACTTCGGTACAATCGGCCAACAACGAAAATCGAAACAGGTTTATGTTTTTAAGTTTTTTTAAATTATATATTGCTCTAAACAATAATGTTTCTCAGAACGATCAAGTAAACTATTGATTTTTGTTGACATAGCATGATTATACTAAAGTTATTATGTGGGACATAGTTATCCATTAGTATGTTCAGGGTTGTTATTGGTATCTCGTGTTGCTTCACAGGTTTCAACGGCTGAAAGAAGTTCCACAACAAGAATATCCCTTCACAAAATAAATATTCAGGTTTGTTTCACAGGAAATAGGACAAGTTTTTATTTCCGATTAATATTGAAGAACATAGAACAAAATAGTGAAAGAAATATATCTAGGTGCCGAGTGACAGCAGGGGCACGTAAAAGTGATTTGAACTTCCTAAAAGGGAGTTCAAATTGTTCTCTCCCATAACTCACTGATACTGGTGATTTTGAAGCAGAAGTCTTGGAGTGGCAGAAATCATAGGATGGAAGTACATCTCATCGTTGTAGGTGCAATTGAACTCGTAATGGTTTCTTCGTAGCAGTGCGCTAGCGTGTGGCGTGTACACGGGTGGACGAAGAGGCTTAACGAAGAACGATGTGTCTTGAGCACAAGCTTGGCGAGTAATGAGAATTCTTGACTGTAATCAGCAACGTATCTCGCTATGGTGATGGTTGTTGTGACCAGCATTTGTCTTTCTAGAACTTTCTCAACAAAGTTCTATTCGGAATTGATTCATTGAATTTAGTTATGCTTACCTTGGTTTATGCACATGGTCGTGTGCGCACCTTGGGTCCAAGGAGTGTTTATAAACCAATGCTTATGTGGCCTTGTCAGATGTGTTGGCCTTGCATCTAAAGCGTTCGGGTATAAGTAACATTTGTTCGTCTTGGAACGTGAACACGTCATGGTGTGTGTGTGTTCACTGGGGGTTATTTTATGTGAATATGTAGAAGAAATAGCAATGTCTTCTACAAGTATTAGAACAATTTCAGATTATGTTATTTTAGGCTCAAATATTTACTTTTATGTACGATAAAATAAGAATATTTTATCTGAGAAACTATGAGTTTTCTTCCCACCAAACGTAATTGAAGGAGACATTATTCAATAATTGCTTTACGAATTAAATTTGAACTAAATTGATTTGTTTTGTGTCACCCCTCTTCCTCTCACTCAAAGCAAAGAAACGAATATTTGTTCAGAAAAGAATTTATATTACTTAAAACGAAATACATTGCAATTATATTAAATGGAGAACTATAATACCAAACAAACTAGAATGTAAACCAAGAAGTTAAGGTTTCTTGGTTTACACAAGTTTTTACGACTATTTTCAATTTGAGTATCAAAATAATGTTTTCAATTTTTGATGATTTGTTATGCTCATGGTGGAGTTTGATTTTCATCCCTCTCCCACATGTGGAACGGGTGACGACGAACACATGAAGTCAGGAAAGAGTCGAAAGCTGCGAGGAGTTCCCCTCCAGACAGTCCTCACCTTGTTTTCCAACCGCGCACACGCACCTTTGTACGCTCACTTCGCGAAACATAAAATACTAATAATATCTAAAACCACAGCGAAAATTAGGATATTTAGTTGTTGAGAGCAAAACATAAGGTGTTTATTTGAATATTTAAAATTCTTTCCTTCTTTTCGTGTAATCAGAATGTATTTGAGTACGTTTTCAGATTTGGTTCATTGGTACAAATAAAATTAACTTGTATCATACATCACACTTGCACTTACATAGTAAAAGGGAGAAAAGAAGATAAAATGTTGTGATCTATGATTGTCCTCTATGATTGTTCAATCCAGTAATTTGTATTGGAATGGAGCATACGACAAATGGTAGTCCACATCCTTTTCTTTAATAGACTGTTGGGTAGTTACTATTTCCATTAGCATTGACGGAATTTAATGCGAGCAAGATTTAATTAGAAATGTTCACATCTAACAGTATCTTTCAAATATTTATCACCAAATACGGTAAAGAGAAGATGTCATTAATTTTGTATAACAAGAATTCACTCTGACTATAAACCACCTCTTTTTGATACTGAATTCATTCTGCATGAGACGAAGATAATAAAACGAGAATAAATATAATGAAATGAGATAGACATGATGGGGAATAAAAGAAATAATTAGATATTTTCGTAATATCTCACCACTTCTTGCGACCGAACACATGTACATGATATATACAAAACACTCATCCTCAAATAATAACATTTTTGCGAAAGCTCTCAATGAATGTACAAGATTTGAAAAATCTAAAGTTGCTTACTAAATACAAATTGTAAACATAAAAATGTTACACGTTGGTTGGGTACAAGTACTTCATAATCCTATGAACATACCCAACAAATAGACCCAACATTTTAAAAGTTACAGCATATTATGGAAATACGCACAATTATTTTACACCTCATATTTGACTTCCTAGTCCATTTCCAAAATATTCCCTGATTAATGGATATCCGCACGAACATTTGAAGGTTAATGTTATCCAAGAGTGACGTTATAAAAACAGAGACCTACAATTGAATATCAATAAAACTTTTATAGCCAAGACAAGGATAATAAAAATTGTATACAAAAACTAAATGTGAATAATGTTCTATTATTTACTAATATTTTCTGAAATTTGGCTGCACCGTAAACATAATTTCATTATAATCGTCATTTGAGATGCGGTATTGAGTGTAGTTAGTTCTGTTTTGTTTACGATGATTGATGTTCTACATCATGGAATATTAACTTAGAAATTGTCTGCAATTTTTTCCTTGTGGCGCAATTTGGTTAACACTGATCTAAGAACACTAAGGCAAGCAAACTTTAACCTTTGGCTCTACAAATGCTGAATTATCTAGGAAACATTTAAGAGACCGATGAAAACAAAACAATCGTAGAGTCCTTACTACCATAGCTTGTCATACTCCTCTCCCATTTAAACTCCCGGACATTTAATCCACCATCCACCGAATGTGAAACACCAACACTCGATGCATTTGCTGCGAGTGCTGGTGCTCTGTGAGGAGTTAGCGGATCGATGCTATCTCCAACCTCATTGCAAGAGCTGACCCCATGGAGGTAACAGCCGCATTGAACATGAGAGAGTAGAGGGGAATGAAAAGGTGTGAAGGGGTTGAATGAAATGAGGTAAGTGGAAATGACGATACGTGTCATATGGAGTCGGTCTTTAAAAGTGATGAGACAAGAATGCTGTGTTAATCGCTGATAGCGTGATTTGCAGTTCCCTCCAGATGACAGTGGAGGGAGAGGTGAAGATGAGTTTGACGAGTGAGAGAGCAAATCAGAGGTTTCCCTCAAACGCAAACCACACTTTCGCCTACCAAGAAGAGAAAACATCGTAGCCACCCACACTCAGTAGATTAGCGGTAAACCTCGTAAACCCAAGGAGCTTCTCTCAGCTACTCCACTTCCGGAGAGTTGTTAGAGAGAGAAAGAGAGTTGGGAAATGGAAGAAAGAGATGGAAGAAAATATAAAAAGCAGTTCAAAATATAAGGAAAGTATTAGAATAGAAATAGAGAGGATAGAATGCGGAAATGAATAATAGAATGTAACGGACTGAAAGGATTTAAGTTGTCAATTCGCATAAAGAAGGTTAAGAAGATGAAACAAAGTGTAATGGCAACGAACACAAGTTATATCTAGCTAATTTAACGGTCAGTAAGAAATAGTTTGAAACTTTTAGAAAATGTGCTTTAACGACTCCTGTAACAATCGTACAGATACACCCTGCATGAAGAGACATTTACCATCGAAGAATCAACAGACACCAAACGAAAGAGGATAAGAGCATAGCGTGAGTTGGAACTACCACAGCTTGAAGGAAAGAGAAATTCTCCAAGTATAGTCAATGAAAGATTATACAAACATATTTTCGGTGATATAAATATTTTATCGTAAGAGATTGAAATTTTAATCATGCCGAACAGGGTATGAAAAAACTAATCATTAGTGCTTTCCTATTTAATAAAATAGAAGTAGAATTAGTTCCTATAGTTTTCAAAAGAGCACCAAATAAAATATCTCTGAAAAATAACATAAAATTTCACTCCTTGAACAGAAAACTAAGAATTAAAAGAGTGCCAATATTGCAATAGACATAACACCCAAAAAATTTTATACATATAAATTGAGTTTTCACATTTTAGCAACACAGGGATTTTATTTAAGAAGTGGAAGTTCTTTACACTCATGGTATTAATGGCATGGTTTAAAGTTTTGTAAGGATGTTATCGAGATAAAATGCCAGTATCTAAGAATTTATGATGTCTTTATGAAGCCCATATCTTGGTATTGCCCATAAGAGGGCACTTAAGAGATACACTTTAACTCTCTGGGATACTCTATTAGAACTTAAGCAAAGTGCTATTTAAATCTTCAATGGACGCAAGAAAACCGGCCTCGCAAAACTACATCAGTCTGAATGTAAGTTCCGGTTTAAAGAGTAGCAAACTCACAATACCGACTACGTTTTCTTCTGGAAAGATTTTAATTCAGTATTAGCGTGGAAAACCTGCTCCTTTTAATACAAACTATTCGTTATATTCAAAATACTTAATGGTGTATTACATTTCATGGGCAAACATAAAATTTTACTATGGTAATATTGGTGGATATAACATGTCATCTTAAAGTACACGATAATTACTATAATTACGATCATTACTATAATGATCAAACATTCGAGTCAGCGTATAATGATACCTTATAAATACAAAAAAATATTTCAAAAATTAATTGTACATTGAAGTTATGTGAGGAGAAAATCTTCTGAGAGTGAATATCACATTGGCATAATTCTTTTCTATTTCGTACAATATGAATTTGAAACTTCATAAAATATGGGAATGTCTATAGATGAAGTATATTTCAACGTTAGCCCTTGGGCAACATGACTTTTGTTGATCCAACTATAAATTAAGTGAAATTAGTTTATACTAAACGTTCATAATTTTACCTTAGTAGTACCATCAAACTTATCAGCTTGAGTTTTCTTTCTTAACTTTCTAACAATGTGATTGAAAGAAGTTTAGACCTTTGTGTTCTGTTCTACCAAAATATTATTTTACATTCAAATAGAATTGCATGAAATTACTTACAAACGGATAATTTATAGTTAAAACGTTGCTATGTTTTCAGTATACCTATACATCAAATGCAATTTTAATTTAATTTCAAGAGCTATTTTCATTCACAATGGAATTTAGTTTAGTTGTTTTCCATTAATTTAACTCTAATTAATGGAAATTTAATTTGAGGATAAGTGGGTACGTTTTCCTGATACGATTCACTACTTATTCGTATATTGTAAGAGATTCTACAATAAATGATTCACTTATGTTATGTTGCATAGATTGTGCATTGTATAGCTTTCAATTTTATCACAAACATTTTTACAAAATTTTATTCTTAGCTCAATTACTCGTCTCGCGCTGTAAATTGTGTCTGATCTTACCGTATTTTGATGATGTATATATGCTCTTCTTAAAAAGATATTCATAGTATAAAGCATGGAAAGAAATGTTAAATGTCTTTTTTCTAACCAGATATATTACAATTGTTTTGATGACTTAATAAAATAGTAATATTTTGAGAATATAAGTATTAGTATATCTAGAGAGTTTGTCTCAAAATTACTAGTTATTTACATGTACATAGCATACTGAAATAATTGTTTAAAATAAAAATAGTATCACGTAAAACTGTTCCAAATTAATATATTTTAAATTCCCAAAGTAATTATATAGAGGATCGTAAATTTATGCACTTTTCATCTTGCAAATGACTTACGTCGCAAATCTCTTATCACTTCTTTACATCCTCAGCTAAGCTTAAATTATACGAACTGTTGAGGCATGGACATAAAATAAGAAATTTATGTATTTGCCTGTGTTTCGGAAAATATATCCTTTCCTCGGGGCTTACACATTTTATTTCTAATAATGTTCCTTTCTCTTACATTTTCCCATGATACCCATTATACACATAATACCCATGAATGCAGGAGCACCATCCACTTGGTTCACTTCAGTACTTTTACTGACCTTACCTCAACAATCTGTGTCATTCATTTAATTTTGTGATCAATAATCACTCATCTTCTCCTCTATATATACATTGTCAAAAATTCACTTACTTAATTCACCATCATTTAAATCACCGATGTCACTGACCTCGGTCAAACCATTTCTTTTACAAGACATATCTTTTTCCTACCTGCCAACACCTGCGCTGCCTTCGCCGCCGCAGCAGCCTCTTCGCAACGCCGTCGCTTTTCGCAACGTCTCTAACCGCGGGCCCGGCAATCACGCGTCCACACCGGCGACAACCCTGGCGAAGCGCGCCACACGAACCCGTCCGCGCAACTCTGCGATCCCGCCAACACTGCGCGCAACAGCGGAGACCGCGGCCCGGAGCGGTGGCGGCGACGGTGGCGGTGGCAACGCGGGCGGCGGTGTGCAGTCGACGCAGGCGTAGCGACGGAAAGGGCGGGAGCGCGAACTCGCCAGAGCAATGCGCGAGAGGATGGCGACGCGAGCGCCTCTGGTGGAATCCAGCCGAAGTCAGGGCCGCGCCCGCACCCGGTAACCCTGGCTGGTATGCTGGTCTCTCCGTTTCCACGAAATGCTGGAAATGAAATTTATGAGGAATGTGTGATTAATGTGTTGAATTAATTTGAATTAGTATATAGGAGGGAAAATTATAATAAAGGCGAGTTCATACTCCATATGTCATGACTAGGATATCAAACAAGTGGATTTTTGTTCATCCCAAAATTTTCATCCCTCATGTTCATCCCAAAATTTTCATTTCAAAACTGTTCAGTATTTATATTATTTATAACGTTTTTGCTCCAAAATTTGCGGAGCAACCTGATGAGTTCGGAGGCCTCCTCCGAAGCTCAAGGACCTGATTTCGAATCCTGGGTGTTTGCACAACGTGTTGTGCTTGTGAAAGGCAACATGATAGAAATACGAGATTGTTCAAAACATTACGCTCACATCTATGCTCGTCATTCCACAGAATACGCAAGTCATAAGTGAGACTGGGGTTGCCAAGTCAAACCTCTAGATGATTTCAGTCTTCGGATTGCACACCAAAGAACAAGAAGTAGAATGTAGGTGTGTAATCCCTGTTGCTACCGTGAGCTGTGTGGTGAAATATCCTCCGCTTCCTATTGCTGATGATAGAAACGCAATTAACCGTTTTTATAATCCGTTGCTTTTCAAAAAGGGTGGCGATTTCCCATAGGAAACGTGATGTGCCTAAGGGAAGATCGTAATCACACACGAAATGTAGTATGTATATATTGAATATATACACCAAACCTGACCAAATCCTGAACCACCGAAATACATGCAACAAGAAGAATGATTTTTTTTTTTTCATTTCATGGATCAACATTGGAAACATGCACAAATAAACTATTTTCGCGTGGTAATAGACGATCCGTGTATTTAGTTATTCATTCCTCAATATATGTAATTCTTTTGCACAAGTAAAATGCGGCAAATAGGATAAATGTTTTTTAAGCTTCCATTTTAAAGCTCCCCTATTCACGTCTTCTCACAAATAAAAACTTCTCTAAATCTTGTGGTAAAAGCTCTGGATCAAGAGATTTGACTTTAAAATAATTAATGTTATAATATATAAGTTTAGTCCGGACAAAATATCAACATCGGAGGAAAGTACCGTAGCGCATCTGACTGAAGATGGATACATCTCGACATTTTGAAAATGGTTTAATATCAGCGCAACTCCTACAACAAGTGTCTAAAATGGTAATATATGTCTTATGGTTTGGACTTGCCGTCAGTGTGCATTCGTAGTCAGTAATGTGAGTAATTTAAAAATTTCATAGATGTTAAAATATTTTTGTGTATGGGTTGTGAGTAATTTTACTAATTCTTGGCTTTTTATGGAGTTGCATAATTAATTGAAGTTGCTCTCTATTTATTACCGTATTCCATTATCCAGATACTCCGATTTAATTTTATTCAAATCTCTCCAATAATTATTGGTGATCAAGATGGTGTTCGACTAAAGACTTAAGACTATGTAGTCATTCTTTCGACTCAGAAAACTACTACCTGTTCTGCGAAAATAAAAGTACCATCCTCCCCTATACTGAAGATAGATGCATCTTCATTGGTTTTCAGTTGATTGTCAGTTCGTATGAATGTAAGATTCATCATATTTGAGAGATACTGGTAATGATTATGGCATGCAACAAATTTTCTTTCCTTATTTCATGAATTATTTTCCATTATGGCGAAGTTCTGGAGTCGATGTACTTTTACATACTTCTTGGAAAGAAGAAGAGCCGTTGAATTGCCGGAGAACTGAAAGCTTTAGATCGGCATGCCTGTAATAGACGAAGGAGATTTTCCATTCAGTAGTACGTCATGCAGAGCACAAGTATTACCTTACGCCAACGGTAAATGTGCTTTTTCGTTCCTAGAAGGTAATGAGCTCAGGATCGAATAAGAATATAAAAATTTCAATTTTGGCTCAACTATAATTGTATTCATCCAGATATTAATAGTTCTTGATATCTCCATTGTCGTCAACATAAATCTGTTTTGTAGTAGTGGTTAGCAACGCTGTCGTCATTTAAGGTATTGCTACTCCTTTTAGGTATTTCTGATCAATTACAGCAACGTCGACTTCAATCACATCAAAGGGTTGTGCTTTGTTTCCAGTTTGATTAGCATCTCAGATAATTCAAAGGTTTCTCTGCAGAGGAATGTAATAAAACCAAAGCGTATCAATTTCTCACTTCACCGATATTCGCAATAATATTTCTTCGTCTAAGCTGTTCGCAAAATCTATATATTTTAAAAATATTAATTATACGAAAAATCTATTTACCTTTATTGTCTCCTGTCCTGTGCTGTTTCTGAAGATTCACTTTCACATGTCCTTAACATCCAATATAAACGCTGTTATTTTTATCATTTTTATTTCTACTTTTATTTATCCCAATGAAGAATTTACCAATAGTGTTTCACGTTGGTTCTATCACAAATTTTATTAAATTCTAAGGTATTTCTAAGTAGATGTTTTTAGGGTTAGTAGGAACTTTGTACGGTGAAATTCCCACAAATGGACATTATATTTCTCTACAGCGGAGACTTTTTCACTCCTCGTCATTTAATTCTACGTGGAGCATAGGCCTAACTTCCCAAACGCAGACTCTTGTCAATAGCGGACAAACTTTAAGATTTCATATGTGACCACAACAGAGAAGTTTTACAGTATATGTATTCATTTTAAGACAGTTCTTAGGATGTGGAGAAAGTGAATCCATGTTCCTTATTCCCTACCCAACTTTATTTGAAGGCAAGGAGTTTTGGGGAAGATATATGTTCGGAGACTTGATGCATTGAACTAACATTTTCTGCACCGAAAGAGAGAAGACATAAAAATCTCACCTCTTTCGAATGACAGGTGAATCCTATGTATGACCAATTTGGATGTAAATATGTAGCCATGTTAATCTAACAGCGACAACAAGAGAATAGATTACACTAATTTTAAACAAAATTTTAATACGTAAACGAGCGGTTCAACAAAAATATAAGATGTTAGACTTGAGAAAGCGGAAGAAATTAAATGAAATGTAAGTTAATTTAAGTTTTCTTTATTCGAAATTCTAGAGACATTAGGAGTCAGCGTAACGTTCAGAAGAAATATTTTAATTCAATTTCTTATAGTAATATTTCCAATCTCAAACGTTACGGTATGCCACGTTTGATAATTCGTTGCATATTTTACGGTACGGTATTCGGTGAAAGAACAACACACATTTCAATTTTGTACTTAAATCGTAAGAACATGAAAAATTGGAACACAATTAATGACACTCTGACAGATAATATTCACTGCTGCCANAGAAATTTGGACCAAATTTGGAGAAATATGTGAGATAAAGGAAATTAAATTGAATGCGTTGTAAAACCCAGTAATGATTCTGTTCGGTCCTGGGTAAAATATAGTTCGAATAAAAAGAAAATAAATTAATAATGGACCAATATAATTCATAATTTATTTTCTATAAATTGGGTGCTATGTCCAAGAGAACGAAAAGTACGCCTATACTGAAACATTTGACTTTCTGGAACACCGATCACTGTTTCTTTACCGTGCTACCACGCTGTGCCTCGTCGACTTTTGACGGCATCAGTTCCATTCGTCTTTTGACATTCAATTTGCTACTAGATGAAGTTACCTAGAAGAACAGGAGATTGTTCAAATTATAGACTGAAATAAGACAAAAAATTTCCAAATAGCGTTAAAAAATATATGAAGTTCAATGAAAACTGAAATAGGACGATAATATGTTAATATTTCTATCAATTATAATTTAATTTTAGAAAATATCTCTTTATAAATGGAGCATCCTGTTTTGGTGTCTAAAAGTGTAAAACTCTACTTTGTACATCTTATTTATTAACGATAGATAGCAATCGATAACAATTATGGGAAATAAAAATTTAGGATGGTATCTGCATATCAAAGAGCAAAAGTACCTCTCACATTTCATTTCAAAATCTTTACTTTATTTGAGACAAGTCTGTCGTGTTTTCTCACTAGTATCGGGTTGACTAAAAGCAGTGAAACGTCTTTCACGGGATAAGAATCAAATAGTTGCTGTAAAAATCTTTAGCTCACGACATTTATATTCCTATATATTCAGCATTTTACTAACACAGCGTTTGAAAAGAAATGGTTGTCGTTAATAATACTACAAGTACTGGTTGTCTTTCGTTTTTTATTCCAAACAAAGTTTTTGTAAATTTGATTTATTAAATTTTGTGTATTTATTTATTAACACATTTGAGGAGCTTTAGGCTATGAAACACACTCTTTCTTCTTGGGAAGGAGAGACATAGGACTGCCAGAAAACGCGAGGCATTGACAAGACATTGGTTTGAAGTAGGCAATAGCAACCCTAGACGATAAAATCAAACAGTTTGGCCGAGAGCAGTATCATTTGCACGCTCTTTTTCCTTACTTTGGTTTCTCCCTCTAATGGGAGCGAAGACTCCACAACGACGTCACCGTGGTGGTAGTGATAATAGAATAGTTTATATACGAAATACATTGGGTGCAACGAAAATTTAAAGCAATAATTTTTGTGGGGTAATTTAGGACATAAATTTTAAATATTTAAGAGGTTTGTGACACGCGTAATGCATATGAAATGAATACCGATTCATATAATTGTATTTCAAGTGAAAAATCTACTATGACGTATGTTGATATTTACGTTTTAAAAAGTCTTTTTATATAATAAGTCCATAAAATAACATCTTGCAAAATCATCCAGACCAGCGTCGACGTAAAGTATATCGGAGTCGCTCAATAAAAACTCATGAATTCATTTCTTGTTTGAGCAAAATTACCACAATCCTCTCGCTGACTTCATGTATGTAGACAAGGATTATTTTTATGTCGATTGGAAACCAATATAGTCGGTCAGATTCCAAATTTTCCGTTGTTCATAAATTTAATTTTCTCACGTGTTTGCTGAGAAGAGAAAACATAAGAGATTCCGTAAAAATCATATCTTCAAAAATTAAATTACATTGTTTGCATAGCATATTGAAGTAACCTTAAGCTCAACTCAAACAAACCTCCAGTCTCTTCTCAGAATTTTTTTTCTTTTGTATTAGTAGGGCGGGAAAGACACAGAACTAAATAATGTGTGATTGAAAATATGAAATTTCCCAAAAGAAAATACCCAAAAGTCTTAATCACAACATCATTAACAATAACGACCTTATAAAATGGATTGCATAATTGTTCAAACACAAACCTCGATAAATACCAGGGTTTAATACTCGATTGTAATGATACAAATAATACTTTATCTGAGAGTATCTTGATTTCACCTCACCAATACATCAGATTCTTTTCATTTCTCTTTAAAAGATGTATTTGGAGAAGTAGTATTCCATTTAAAGAAACAAAATCCCAAACTTAGTTCAACAGTTTTGAAAAAAAGAGTTCACTTTACCAATATAATAGCCCAAATATTTTTTCTACAATGCATCCTAGACAATCTACAATGCTAACAAAAAAATGGGACTGAATTTTAGAAAGGGTCATATTCATTGTAATAAATTAGAAATACTCCAATGTCTTACACAATTGGGAAAAAATATTCTCGAACTTTTAACATAATAAGAAATAAGTTTTAAAAATAAATTTTATTTAATGTATTAGATATCAATAGTGCATTATATTGATGTTATTTAACTTAAATCATTACATGTTCATACGAACTAAAGTCAATGATTTTGTTGAAAATCCTTTCAGATCGAACCATTTCCTTTCTTTATACTCGATGACATATCTAAGCTCAGACCTCATCATATTTGAAATCTTTAACTCCACAATCTGAGACTCACAACATATTCCACCGAAACTTCAGCGTCTGCTATGGAGGAGACCGCATGAGTTTAAGCGAGATCCTTGTAGTTCTCAGTGTGCCGCTAGGGCTTTCCGCTAACTCTGTGCGTCGTTTGCGGCTTCTCATGCCCTACTATTCTTCACCCCTCCTCCTTCCCCTGGCCACCTCACACTCTTCGCGGAGTTACAGATGGCCGCCAGCAATATATTTTCATTTGCATTAATTATGAGTCCCGGATTAGCCACCCCCTCCTCACAAGTCGCCGAGTGCGCGCCTTAATGTATTAATAAATGGCGAGACATTCATCCACAGAATAGAAGTGTGTGTCTGTGTGTGAGTGTGTGTGTGCTACGCTGTTCACTTGAAACTGAAGAGCTATTGCACTTCCATATGCACAAGCACATATACATGTAATCAAGAATGCATTTAAATTCTCTTGCTACGAGGAATATATTTTAAACGCAATGGCGTGTTAAACAGCATACGGGTTTGCTTTGCCCATAAAACACTCATTTTTATCTGTGTAATACAGATTAAAGGGTTTGTTATAATTTTCATTTTGTCTTCTAATTATATAAATCATTACTATTATCATCATATGACAGAGAGAAAATGACATTCTTTCAGTACAGCTGAATTTAGTGATCGAGTAACACTTAATAAATAACTATAAATCTTTTTCACTACTAATAAAGCGCAGTTAACCTTTGTAAGTATCAACAAATACGTCATAAGTAACTATAAACATCAACAATAAAACTATATCACCTTATGATTTTTTTTCAAGTACACAGAGCACAAATAGACTAAATCTGTGAGTTGCATTGACGTGATAGGATCGTTTCTCAATAAGGTTCATTAAAATAGCATTGCATTGATCATGTCAAAAACTTATTTCAATTGCATGTGTAACTAACAATCACATTTCTATGCGAAGAACTCGTTTTAAAATGTAACGAGAGGTCTTTTTTTAGAATTATAGGTTGATGGTTTATTAAGACAGTCAGCGTGGCTCAGTGGGTAGAGCACTGAGCTGCTAACTGGATGGCTGGGGTTCAAACCCCAGTGAGGTGGTGATTTTCATTACACCTCAACATCCAGACTGGCTCCCAGGCCTACTCAGCCTGCTATCAAATGAGTACCAGGATCTATCCTGGGACCCAAAAGCCGGCCGGAGCGACATGCTGACCACATCTCCTCCCTCTAGTGCCGGGATCAAGAAATCGCGGAGCTCTACCCTCCGCGACAGCCAAGGCTCTCAAAGGGCTGTAGTGGCAAATAAATAAAAATAATAAGATGGTTTATTAATAAAATATTATTCAAGATAAATTTATCATGAAAATATATATTACTCAATATTATCAGATGCATATCTAAGTTCAAGAAATATATGTTTTAAGTAAAATAATTTATTATACTATTTAAATATGTAACTCAAAAGTAAATATTAGTTTTAGTTAAAATCAATCTAAAAACTGAGTATTTAAAAAGAACGAAAATTGAAATTGAACGTCACAAAATAATTATACGTTGTTTAAAAATAAACGATATCATGAACCGTATTTTCTAAAATTTCTCAATTGCAACCCAACATCTCTGCTTCCAAATTTCCTCTCGCAAGTCCAACGATTAGGTGGAGAAACAGGGTTCATGGCCTGAAATATGTAATAAATAAATACATAAATGGGTTCATGAGTCGGATAAAATCTCATTTATTTTACTATATTCCTATTAATATTCTGAAACTTCTGTTCGAAAATTTTATTTACATTTTATTTTATTCACTTCTCAATTATTTTAATTGTAATTATCTGTAAATAAACATACTTAAACAAACAAAACCATTCCTGTTTGCTAGATATTCATGGCAGGTAATTGACAGTCTTAATGATGAAATTAGAAATCCGTCTCTAGAGATAATAGGATATTTTTCTATTCGCGGAGAAATCAACTGACACTGCATTGTCTCTTCGTGAATGCTTAATAAAATCTGGAGCACTTGCGTCGTGGTGACTGGCGCAGGTGGAATAGGCTACTAATAGGGCGTTATGAGCATTGCGAGTCTCGCAGGTACAGTGCACTGGTTGAGGCAGCAGGTGTGGCACAGGGGACTACATGCAGAACTATGGTCATTTGGTGCTACTGCTACTACTGCTGCCGCTGTTCTAGGTATCCTCAAAGAAGCGAATTATGAACAACAACTGCTGCTGATAGTGTAAAATGATTTCATCCCGATTTCATACATACCGATTAGTGGAAACAGAAATTTTCACTGCTATTCACGTAACTAAAGTTATTCTTTAAATTTTTCAAACGTGCTCTCTAAACAACGTTTGTTTCTATTTTCAAACAACATTAAAATAAACATTTATGCAATAACATTTAAAGAAGATAAAATCAAAGTTTTTTAAGAATTAATCAAAATTGGATTCGTAAACTTTTGTTTTAAACACGGATTTTAATATCTGTAATTTGAGAGTTAAGGTTATCAGAAGATAAAAATATGGCACATTTAAAGAAACTAAAAATATTACATATAATTTAATATAATAAATTATTTCACATCAAATTCGCCAGTAAATATAAAATATATCCTTTCTTTTGAAGAGAAATGTAATAGAACGTAAGAAACAGTTTTCTATGGAGAATTCGATTCCAGTGCTAATTTATCTTATCAATAAAGTTATCACAAGCAAATGTCAACAGTTGTTCAACTGCGTGGAAATCATTTTTTGCAATTCAAACGACCGACTCAATGATACGCGTGTAACTTGTCATGAATATAAACATTCAGCTTGTATGTTCGTCCATGTAGCTATATTTTGGTAGTCAAAACGTCGGTATATTATTAATGATTTTTAGTGATTTAAATATTTCACTAAAAACATAAATCTCTTTAATTGTGAACCACACCGCCAGGTAACTTAACATTCAACGTAACATGATTAATAGCTCACTAAAGTAAATACATAACTTACATTCTAGTTTAAAACCTAATACATATAAAGAACTACATTTGAATATAAACTTTATCTCAGAATCGGCACAAAGATGAAAAAATGTAGATTATTTTGGAGAGGTTTAAAAGATCTAAAAAGACCTCATTTATAAGGAAATTAAATTTCGATAATTATGAAATACCTATTATGTCAGTTCAGTAACATTTCCGGCAAAACACATTACTTTTAATGACGTAACAAAATATAACTTTTCAATTGTTCCTTCTCCATAGCAACGATCTAAGACAAAGCTCGTATTTTATTACTAGACTTTGAACTGGTCAGTTCACTATTTAAGTTTCTAACTGATGATTTATGGAAATAATCCCACCAGATGAATATAAATCACTTCATGTGAACATATTTCTTTTATTTTTACAGTTAAATATTTTTTGCTCTGTTGAACTTTACACGATGCTAGCCAGCCGTGATATGATCTCATCAACCTAGTCATTATTCTCGTTTCTGGAAGTATTACTGATATACATAAAATGTGAAATGGTGTCTCTTTACCTGTGATCCGACTCATTGAAAATCGAAACTTAGATCTGGCATTAGTCATGCCACCACGCATGCACGATTGTACTTCGTGATGATCACGAAATGTTAGACATAGAGGGGGTATGTAAGCCCTATGAGGAAAACCCCATAGGTAAAGGAGGAAGTGTTTGTCGCAAATTACGAGCAATAATTGATTCTGAGACGTGCAGACGAGAGAACGTGCTAAGAAAGGAGCGATAAGTATTTTACGTTTCCTACTCGAAACTGTTAAACTGTTCAGGTTTTGTCTATACCAGGTTTATGGAAGATGTCAAGGTATTTTCAACATAGCCGTTATTAATTAGATTAATACATTTAAAGGAATATCAAACCACATGAAACACGGTGCGTGACTTACAAAATTTCGGTGCTCGTGGATCATCACGGTGCATAACTTTGGTGAGTGGTAAAAAACCCAGACGTTACAATAATTAATGTTCTCATGATTGTTTATGTCTGAAATATTTGTATTATATTCATAAAATTTCTTTACCAGAAAATTACGTACGTGCATTTTGATTGTGCTCTACTGACCACGTGGTGTTAAGTGTACAACATTTAAGTAATCTTAATTTGATGTTAATCAAATATGGTTGTAACTGTTTGCATTGAAAACTAAATAACTCACGATTTCATGGTGTGTGAATGTGTGATAAGTTGTTCAAGGTTTCATGTGTTATTTCACGGTATTGTATTTTGTAATTATATATTTAATTCTTTCTGTAATAATTAGTAAGAATATATTCAAGAGTTACATACAATTTCATGTTACGTAAGAATTTCTCAGATTATGAGGGTTTAAAAGTGGGTCGTGAACCACCAAGTGCCGTTATACGATACTGTTCCTAGAAATATGTGAGTGATTTAAATGTCCTTTTTTCCTATTTTGTATTATCTTTATAACTTTATGTATCTTTGTCTTATTATACTAGCAATAATTGTAAGTTTAAATCGTTTATCAGGTAGTGAGTCTGTAGGTTCCGTCTCACGAGAAAGACTCTGTGCTGACCTCCGGAAATAACGGGTCAATCAGTGTTTGGTGCTACACCGAAAACTTAACTTCGTAACATAAGAAAGTATTGGTTTGTAAAGATGTATTTACGACCCACATACCCTTCTAAGATACATCCGATGGGCACTCACCTACAGGTCATGACATCTGACTATGTGAAACAACACTCACTACCCATGACTATAAAATGATAAATGACACATTTTCCCAGAAACGCAGGCGTCGCTCCGTGACATCAGATGAAGGATAATCACCTATACTATATTAAATTAATAGCGAAGTTCTATAATTGAGAACTCAGCAAATGAAAATAAACCAATCACATTATGTATAAATGAGAATTCATTCATTGAAAATTTATTGAAAAATACATTTATATTGACTAAATGCGAGAGTTGTTCTGTCTCAGTATCATTATAAAAGTTAAAAAACAAATAACAATTTTTGAAACATAAATTTCAATAAATTACTAAAAAAAATAACCCGTTAAATGAGAGATGAAGAAATGTCTATAAATTAATTTTCTAAAAATTACTTAAAATTATTTTTACAATAAATTGCAATAAAAATAATGATTAAATCCGGATATTATATGGTAAAATAACTAATACTAGCAGGTCTGAACACATGATTTTTAGTTTTAAAACTTGAATTCGTCTTTATTAAACAAGTTTTTTCGACATTAATGAAACATCATTAGCTGAATCCATACTAATATATAAATGCGTAACGCGAATGCGTGTGTCTGTTTGTTACTTAATCACGATCGTGATGAAATTTGGCAACGAGATAGTTAAGATGCCCAGGATGATCATAGGTGAACTTCTATTTTATAAGTGCGTGAAAAGAAAGGTAGAACATGATGTTGAATATAAATGTCGATGAAATTGAAAAAAAGAGGCTTACACCGCCTAAGCAGTTAGAGATAGGTGATAACTATTCATGGCAATATTGTTTGCCTCAAAGAGTTCTACAAAAAAGTCCGCGACAGCAAATGTCTATCTACAAAGGTTTACCTACACTATTTTAAAAACGTTATTAAAAATACGTAAATTTAAGAGCATTATTTAGGAGGGGGAAAATCAATCGTCAACAAATTTAATTTACTTGTTTGGTGCATTTAACAAAGACTAAAAACATCTTTAAATCGTAAAATTTAGACGCATGGTATAGATTTTAAATGTTTTCTATTGAAATGGTGCAGTCGTAATGGTGTCGTTGTTTCTTCCTCGGAAGCGAAAATTCGACCTGCGAGTGGGTTCGTTGACCTAAAAAGCAAAAACAATTCCGCGCAACGCCGGGTAATCAGCTAGTTAGCATATATATTACAGAAATTTTCCATGAAACAAAACACTATTAGTTCTTCTTGATTTCCATATTATATTTTATTGTTCACTTGTTTTTCATAGTATTTTATTCAGTTGATTCATTTCATCTCATTAAGCAGACTTTGCGTCACCAGACGCTCTTCAGGATCTAAGCGTTGATATCTCCCTTACATCGACAACTGTGTGTAGTTATTTGCGATTAATTGTGATTGCACCTTTTGAGTCAAAGGATATATAGTGGGATAATTTTCATTACAGTTTGAGAGCATTAAACGTCCTAAAATGTATAACAAAATAACATGGTTGCCGTTGTATTATAAAAACTTCAATGCTTACGTGAACACGTTTCCTGATATAACCTCACCTGTGGCGACTCACAGGTCACAGCAGTTAACGCTGCACCGCGCGCGCCTCTTACCAAGACGTGAGAGCGCGCGGGGCGGNTTCACCGAACACGCGCAAAGTTAATTCAGAAATAACAAAATAATTAATTAAAAAAGTTACCAGAAAAATCGAAAATTTACAAAATTAAAATAAGTCGTGAAGACGGTTTTAAATATATACAAGTAGTGGAAAATAATGCAAAAATTAAATAATTTTCAATCTTGTATTTTTTGTTTTAAAATTTATATTAAAATAATCAGTAAAAATTATTTTATATGCTTTCACTGGTTTAAAAAGATAATACAAAATTAGATAAAAATTATTTCTGTTTGACTGATCACAATCACTATCTTGGTCATCTATTTTTATTCCAATAGACTCGTAATTTATGTCGTCATCTCAATCAAAGCCGTCAGAGTCGTTGTCGAACTCCAATTACCTGAAAAGCACTGAAGAATTTCATCATAAGAATTCAATGACTGAGACCTGTACGGAAAACAATAATAATGACTTACGAGAGAAATATATTCAATGAATTAAAAACAAATACATATTATAACAGAAGTAAAATGATTCATATATTGAACTGACAGCGATATAGTGGAATAAAACAAATTCTTACGTTTCATTCAACTTGATGGAATTGATTATTGTAAGTAGGCGCATGGCGGTGTTAGGACCGCTCTAGCAACACGTTATCTTGATAACTAAATCTAAAACGATAAAAAAGTCATGGTAATGCTATAACAGTATCAACCGGTGAGCAAAGGTGTAACTGAAGAATACACAGACCCTTGTGGCTTAATTTCAATGTTTATAGTTTTCGATAGCTAAAGAGTTCAGAGGGCGGTCCAAACAGCGCCCACGCGCGCACAGTTAACTGGAACGTTTTACATGAACAATGCTGCAGTCTACGATCAACGGTTTTGAGAGAACACTTACAATGTATGGAAATGATTTTATTGAATTTTTAATACTTCCTGGATATGTTTTACCGCGATGGCACAACACTCTGTTTAAAAAAGTCATGGTAATGCTATAACAGTATCAACCGGTGGGCAAAGGTGTAACTGAAGAATACACAGACCCTTGTGGCTTAATTTCAATGTTTATAGTTTTCGATAGCAAAAGAGTTCAGAGGGCGGTCCAAACAGCGCCCACGCGCGCACAGTTAACTGGAACGTTTTACATGAACAATGCTGCAGTCTACGATCAACGGTTTTGAGAGAACACTTACAATGTATGGAAATGATTTTATTGAATTTTTAATACTTCCTGGATATGTTTTACCGCGATGGCACAACACTCTGTTTTCAATTTTACGGAACATGCCGCAAAAAAATTTATTGATTGTGAAAATAAATTATTTATTTATCGAAGTATATCATTTTTATCCCAAATTTTCTAATTCTCTCAATACTTTTTAGTATCATTTTTTAATTGAAACAAAACCTTATATTATTAACGATTCTATTTTCTTCACTCAATAAATACAATCAGAAAGAAAACACATTAAAGAATATATTTCGCGTGTGTGAAACTAATTCATTATTTTCCTAGTTTTTAAGTTGTAAGTGAAGTTACTGTTTTAATGACTAAATATTTTTGGAATAAAGGCATCCTTAATAGTATGATTAAGTGTGACACGATAAAAACCAGCAATGATATTAAACAAAGGTGGAATAATGTCATGCTTACCGATGTGTCAAGTGACTCGCCTTGGAGTCGATATGCCAGTGCTTGCCTACTCTGCAGTCTGACGCGCATCCCTAGAGACGAGCTCATGCACATGCGTCGATTCGCAAACATTTGGAGAAGCAACGTCAGAAGCAGAAGGGCGGTGGGTGGGGTCATTCTCAGGGTGGTGGGGGTACTGTATCACCGAAGGAAGAGAAGTTCTGGCAGGCGGTGGAACATTTTGTTATGCGGACTGTAAGCGAAAATTCTCAGCATAAAATATGAAATGAACCGAACTTTATAAACAATTGATTAATGAATTCGAGGGCTTATTGCAATGGTTAACATTTTCAACATTAATAACTGATATAAATTATTCTGATTTTTATCTTAGGATATGTTACAACTGATGCCAAATTCTGAAGTAAATAAATATTTCGTAAGAAGCTAGACTATTATAAGTACAATATTGTCGCCTTTACGAGTACATTTCCCAATTTTTCATGCTTCACCTTAGAGTTCAATGTTTCTTTTCACGTTTGTTCATCTTTAAAATCACGAATATTCGTTACTTCACTAAAAAAACGTATTACGTCATAAACAAAAAGTCCATACCCGTTATTCTCTATCTACTAACAAGAAATTTATCGAGATATCTCATCATAAATTTTGATGAAGGTATTAAATAGGTACATAATATCAACATTAATTATTCTAGAGTCGTAAGCAATTTTTTTAATGACGCCTCATGTCTTTCCACGACCATGTTTCTCCATGACAATACTTGATTGACGATTTCTTGTATGGAAGGCTAAGAATACATTTCTTCAGGAAATACAATCAGTACAGAAACCAAATAGGATAGATAATTATAAGAAATTTTTCTGAACACATAGAATACATGACAGATATTGCAAAGGTGAATTGTGATTACGATTTAAGTTATTAATGTTCTTCCTCTCGGTCTTCGTACCACATTTATTACTGTCGTGAATATGCTTCCTGCTATTTGGATGGCGGTCATTCTGTAGTGCATCTAAATATGTACTTGTGGCCCGTGTATTTCAACATAAACCTTTATGAAATCTATTATTCCCAATTATATTATTTCGGAAATAAACATACGACAGCACGTATTTGTTAAGTAACTTCTTTTATAAATATTATATCTGCCACTGCCCTTAGACCCTTTTATCGGTATCCCTAGGATGGAACCTTCGTTGTTCTTGGGAAGAAACTTAATTTGTTGCCCTCACATGATCACAAGCAGTTTGCAACATCTTTCTTTTTTTTATAAGAAAGTTTATTGATTTATCAGTCTGTTTTCGTTAGCTTTCAGTTTTTCCGTCAATCAAGTTGAATCGAACGAATAAACCCTTTCCCGGGCAACGATTACGCCGACGATGAATATCTCCAAGGAGTCTTGATGTCATTAACCTCAAGGTGAAGGGACGCCGAGTTGCTGAGTGACAGTCCCTTGAGAAACGCAGCCGACGCAACCGAACTGGAGCTGACATGAGTTGGAAGTGGTTGTGTTAATGTGATGATCCAATCGTACCCCGTTTACAGTGGAACTATTTGACTTTGCACTGCTTGCGTATTGAACCGCAGGACGTGTGTTCATTATCCCCTACATTGAGTTTCCTCACGCGTCAAATAGCCCTGTGTGTAACGACTCTAGGTCCATAATTTATGAATCGTTTTCGACGGCATACGACGAGAAATGAAGCCAAAAAATTATGAAACGGATTTTCTTTTAGTTTAATATATCATAAAACCAATGGAAATGAGTATTTTTCAACAGATCACCAGTAGTTCATCTAATTAGAAATATTTTCAACGTGGAGGAAAGACGAGGTACGAGAATTCTAGATTTGGAAGAAATGGAACAGTGTTTTTGCCGGTGTTTCTTCTATTGATTTGGGGAGGAAAAAGTAAAAAAAGAAAAGAAAACCAAAATCTGTATTATTTGATGTATGATTTTTATAATATTTTGTAAAGTATAAATACATAAATATGAAAATGTGTTCCCGACATATTGACCATTGCATATATGTGGTCTCAAACGGATCTTAACAAACATGACAGTCTACAGGAGACTTTTTTTGTACTTGCGGTAACTAAACAAACATATATACATTAAAATTAATTTTTGTACTGCACGCAGTATGAGTATGAGAGATTACAATATACAGAGTTCCTTAAGAGTAATTGACATGGTAGAATGTGCTCAACCCACTACAGCTACAGGGATGAATCAAATGTAGAATGGTCATCGGCCCCGCTATTAGAAGATATAGGAAATAAAAGAAAAAGAATTGTCGCTATTTTATAAATATCAAATAAAGTTTCGTAAAATTGAATATAATTTAAAACAATAAGAAAAAATGTGCGTAAAATTGAAACACAGACTATATGACTGAAAAACTTAAATTCGTCCACATCAAAGAGTCATTTTCAGATAATTCTTGACATTGACATTCAAAGAACGCTATATTAAAGGTGTTCATATTGGACATTATCAATAACGTTTGATGTCACTAATATTACAAACGGAAAAGTGTGCTAGATTGTGATTGCAACGAACGATACAGTTTCATGACTTTTGTTTGTCATTCTCTGCAGTAAAATATTTACGTTAGAAAAGAATCCGTGCAGCAATGTTTTCGGGGTGTCTACAGGTTACATCCAAAGCTGTGTAGTGCGTTAAAAAACGTTCAAAATTTAAATATGAACGACTAGGTAAACTTATTTCAACAAACTTTTCCTTAAACTGAACGCTAGTCATTTGTCGGCTTCCAATATCTTTTCGTGCTTTTTCTGTATCGTATCAGAGACAGAAACGGAGTTGAAACACTCATCTAGAAGCTATTTTTGTATCATTGGAGCTTTGGAGAAAATTTCCCACTTGAAGGTGAAAGATGTGAAGGAAACGTGAAGCCGCTGTTTTAGAAATGCAAATGAAGTGTAAATTGAAACATCTACTAAAATAAATAGTAATTGCCACAGATAATAAGATGTTAAAGGTGATATAAGCTGAACATATTGGGGTAAGTTGAAAATCAAATTGCATTACGATAACACTGGAAGTCGAAAGGAATGAAACTATGAAGACGTCCTCCGTTCTCTGTACAAAGGAGAAATTTGAGACCGTGTTTCCTCTGACAAGACTTCTAGCCAACAGCGTACAGTTACACTCTATAAACAAGAACGTTACCTATTGAAGGACATCGTTCTTGTATTTTTTTTTTTCATAATTTCAAGATATGACGAGAATGTACAGAAAAAAAACCTTATCGGGCTAGAACAAAAAGAAGTATAAAACAAAATAATTAGTTTTCTGTAAGTTGATTATAATGTTTAGAAGTTCCTTTAAAGAACAATGTAAAAACTATGAGAAAATAATACGATATATAAAGTCTAAAGAGAGAGTAGTCTGTAAGAGAAGAATCGAGTGAGAGACTGAATATACAAAACATGGAAACAAGACCCAATAATGAATCATGACCTCCAGGGGATCAACGAAGGCTAGAGAAACGACAGGAACAACGTGGTGACGAATCTGCCGAGAGACCATGCACCCGCCGTGCAGTGTTGAACAAACAGTGGCCACTCGGTGGTGACACAGCGTTGTGCCGTGCGTCTCTACGACCACTTGGTCAACAATTGCGGCGACCGGCAGTGGCGGTGCCTGCACCGTGCGCCATTCGCATCGCCTCGCCCGCCTATCTGCCTCACGGTGACATGACGCTGGCGCGTACCAGTCTCCTCTCACACGACTCCACTCGTGACACAGCGACGCACCTACAGCTACGACAACCACAACGACTCAGCAGCTAATTGGTGGAGGGGAAGAGAACGAAACGGTGTGCAAAGACTGGGACGTAAGGTTGACGGGGGAGTAAGGTTTCATGTGTAATCGAAAAATAGATGTTGGTAATGAAGGGCACATTTTCAAGAAAATCAAATTTTAAATAAATGGATACGTATCTAAAGTAAAAACTGTATTTATTTACAATAATTTCAAGGTATAAAATGAGGATACTCATTTTACAAAGATAGTTAAACTATCTGACAGATACACCAATAACCATGGCTTGGATTTTTTAAGTTTTGCATACTTTTCTTCTGATTTTCTAAGGTGTTGAGGAATCAATTTCCAGCATTTTAACTCCGTAGTATCATATGAGTTTAAAGTCATTTAACTGTGCATATAAATGCATATTTTTGAAGTTTCTGGTTTGGAGGATTTTAGATTAAATTACACTAATGGATCAAAATTGGCATGTTTATTATTTAAATATGATATAGCATGATATGAACGGGCTCATTGATAATATTCAACTAATCCAATTTACACGTGAATTTTCTTAGTAATAAGTGTGTATA
>NNCF01129389.1:318524-361180 GCA_002313205.1 Laupala kohalensis
ATATATATATATATATATATATATATATGTAACTTATTTTTTAATGCATATTTTGAATTCATTTCATTGGATTTTAGTACATATTTTGAACATTATTGCGAATATGTTCAGTGCGCATCACCAATTTTTCAGTCAAAGCCCTGCATATAACAGATTATGATTGAATATATAATGTTAATAACAGTTAACATCGTAAAGGAACTTATAATATGATTCAGAAAATAAAGTTTTATAAAACATTATTAGAATTCAGTAATATGGAAGTAATTCAATGAAATCTCCACAGCATCTTCAAGGTAAATGCCAAAATTATGGGACATGACTAAAAAATGTTGTTATTTAATGATATTATATATTAAGCACGATGAAGACACTTAGATTTACTATAAATATTTACGTACAAATTAACAAATAAGTATTACATGTGCACACCACGAGCTGTATTTTCAGGTACGTTACATCATTTCCATGAGTAATAATTCAATTCAAATTCAAAAGGGCTTGGTAGGTAAATGATATTTGGCAGGTAAATGATTTCAGTAGCGGAAAAATAAATTAATAAGTTTTAATAAGTTATAATAACAATAGCTGAGATTAAAAATTAAAATTAATATTAAAAAATAGCTATGAAATAAAATAAAAAGTTATAATAACAATTTATTTTATTTCATAGCTATTTTTTAATATTAATTTTAATTTTTAATCTCAGCTATTGTTATATACACTTAAAGGACTGTTTCGTTCATTGAGCACCGTTGGGAACCACGGAAAACCAACGATTAGGGCAAGCGCGCTAAGCTTAAAAAGAAGAATCTGGTTGGTAACTGGAGACTTGTAACAGAACAAACAAATTCGGTGGAAGAATCAAATAAATTCAAGAAAGAATACATACTCATCTGCAAGGCAAATAACATATTCATACATTCCAACATACCCAAATAAATCTTGTTAACATATTTACCTATATATACGTACATGTACATGGACCCATATCCGCACATGTACACATTTTTAAATCAATGAAAACAGTTAAAATAGAATACTAATATTACTACTACTATCACTTATAATAATAATTTAAACAGATTTAAATTATGTGTGCACATTCTGGTCATTCTCCTTCATCAGTTCCGCCACCCTCTTTTTTCGAACCATACTCATAAATTTGCCAAGGAGTAAGGTAACGGAGAATCTATTATCTCGCATTATTTCAAAAGCTAGAGTGTAATTTCTTGGTTTACGATTGGATCCCTCACAAGAAGCCACTTTTTTCGACCTATTTCAGTACTAACGCAATTTAACAGAATGTGGACCCAATCTTCTTGTTCCATGCATAAAGGGCATTGCGAATCTCGATCCCCCCTCAATTTCCTTCATTTTCATCCCCCATGTCGAAACCAAGCGTAACCTGCTCTTGCTACCTTGTTTAATTTGTCTATGTACGGTTTTCACCTCCAGTCTCCTGTCACAATATTCTGCACGATTAGTGACCTCTTTTCCTGTCTCTCAGCCGTTATGTTTTGTTTCTCTATGTCTTAAAGTCTCTGAATAATTAATTCATAATCATATCTCGCCGGAGCTGTCTGCCACAATCGTATATATTGTTGTTCCTTTCCCCATTTCTTATTGAAACCCAATATTTAATGGCCCTCATCTTAATTTTTACTTCTAACGGTAAAACTCCGAATTCCCAAAGAGTATCACAGTTAGCTGTACTCGGAGGTACGCCAAGAGTATTTTTCAAGAATTTATTTTGAAGCGAATTAAGTGATGCGCAATCCCCAACACCCCATATTTCAGCTCCATACGCTACTGCAGGTACGAATAGTGACGTGTACATCGTTACTACAATCCTAGGATCGATTTCAGATATGGTACCAGTACTTCTTTGGATTTCATTTAGAACATACACGACTTTTTGTTTTGATTTTTATATATGTCTTGACCAGCTTACATTCATGATTACTTTGACGCCTAGATAAGTGTAATCTTTAACTTTCTCGAGAGGTTGACGTTTGTAATCCCAAATTTCATTTTTACTATTTTCTTTAATATCATGACTTTAGTTTTATGTATGTTTATATGTAGAGACATTTTATCACAAAACAGCTCAAACGTATCTAGACCTATCTGAAGTCCCGACGGTGTTGTGGAGAATAGAACAAGATCGTCCGCAAATAGCAACCCCGGTATCTATCTCTGTACAGGAGGATCACCTATTGTTGGGACATCTGTGGATGCCTCACGTAAGTTTTCTATTATGTTGTTAATAAATAATATAAATAACAACGGAGAGAAAACACATCCCTGCTTCACTCCTTGAGTTCCTTGAAGAGTTAGAGTTAGAGTTTTAACGCATGCATTGTCAGAGCAATATAAAGCTTGCAAAGTACGTAGGAATTTTTTTGACACTCCCTTGTCCGCTAATACACACCAGAGGATGTCTCTGTTCACAATGTCGAAAGCTTTTTCAAAATCTACGAACATGCTGTACAGTTTTCTGCGTTTCTTTCGAGTTTCTCTCTCGGCTGACGTGTTCAAAATAAATAGATTATCTACTGTGCTGTTGTTGCTTCTAAAACCAGCCGTAATGTCGAGTAATAACAATAACAATGCAGTGGTGTTAAAAAAAAAATATTTTAAAGAAAAATAAAATAAACTAGGAGATAATATGAACAAGCAAAGATAAAATGATGATCAATGTGCGTACAATGAAAAGTCCCGAAAAACAACAGAACTGACAATACTAAACAAATAAGAGGCCGATTTGTTCGCTTGTTAGTCATTCCAAGGTTTGTTTTACTGTCACCTTACAGAATTAGAATGCAATTTTTCTTTTTCCAATTCTCTATATGTGTCTTATTTAATTTCTTTAGAGACATAAAAACTTCTCAAAAGGTATTTCCAAAATTCATTATACTCGCTTTAAATTACTTTACCGTTGAGATTCAAGTGCAAATCTATAGTTCAGGTTCAAGCGGAATCATTATGAAAATTGCTTGTCACGCATATCTGCAATTAATTCACAAACCATATATTGATAATAACTGTTATTTTAGCCACTTATGTTGATTAAACCGTAATTATGATTAATTTCACGATAAAAACTATTATAATTGCGGAACGCACCTTTTATTCCGGTGAACAACACGAAATAGAAAAGATAATTTTTTTAAAGTTTTCAAGGCAAAATATATTGACCAGCCACATATTTGCCAGAAGAATTGAGTATAATTCCGTGAAAATCGTTCCATTGAAGAGACGAATTACGTAGCTTTTAGGGGTTCCCTTTCTTCATATATAATTCTTTTACAACTTAAAAACTAAGAGATGTTAGTATTTCTGCAAAATGAAAAACATTGGTAAAATATGGAACATTTTGTACAATCGTCCAGAAAATAAGAAACTAGGTGTTATTCATATCGCTCACTGATGTGTCAGATATTGATAACCACATATTATTATTATTAAATGTATTTCACGGTTACTGCCAAGTTGCACTAACGCATTTGTATTTTTCGATGCCAGAGGGAACGTTGTACGATGTTCTCTCAATGTTCAGTCTTGAAGCTATAGTCCAAAGAGGGAATTCACCATCCACATAAATAAAATATAATACTACACAAACAACAATGTTATTGGGTTAAACTAGAACAAATGCACTATCTACATATCGTAAGCACCTTCCGCTTGTTGCTACTAAATAGCAACGTTGATACTAAACAAATCTACATTAAAATATTATTATCCACCTGCTGCATTCACGTAGCCTTAAGTATAATAAATAAGAATAATGTACACATCAAGAGTTGTAAGGAACTTACAGTTAACCAAACCACATACCTCTAGCCAGGACCGTACCTAGAGTTTTAAATTTTAAGTTTGTAACGCATGATAAAGACGAACTCATACACAAGCTCATGTCATGTTACTAATCAATTTGACCGAGAAACTGCACTATTGGAAAGCCACAACATCAATCACACTTTAAACCAGTGGTTCAGATGTGTAACACGCCGAGATATGGAGCGTGAAGCAAGACTGACAGCTTATAAGCATAGGGTCATCTCAAAGAAGACGCGCCAACTCCAGGTTAGTATTTGACCGGATCGACCGATGTGCACTAGTCAGTGACATGTAAATTAGGAGGCAGACATCCGACTGACTATGTTAGACACACCGTCAAGATCGACTAACAACAAAAAACATTCTCGCATCTCTAACTCACGATGAATTTGTACTCAACGCGGCTATTCATCCTCCTCCTATTTATAAATGCCTTTCTAGCCAACACGTATTTATTGACCTAAATTGACCATTACGCGCGTAACCTGAGCGACATTGTTTTCTCCTAGTAAAGGCCATTTCTGGGAAGTTCTTGTGACAATGATTCTCAGTCTACCAGACATGAGGTATTGACAACAAGACATAAATATCCTAATCACATATTTTACTAACAGTATTAGAATATTTTATTTTATTTAAATCGTTAAAAACAACTAAAACTACAACCACAAATGGTCTTTCCAAATTAACGGCTCAGTATATGTATGTAAAAAGTACTATATACCGTAAGCGTATAAAAGGGTAATTTTTTATTTTTAATTTCAGGAAAGAAAATATTTCAAAATCAAGTAGCAAAGCCAAGAGAAACATATGAAAATATTAAATCATACAAATTCATAGCGCTAAAACGTATTTTTTTCTTGAAATAAAATCATCTCTAGTAATCTTAAAACTGGAAAGAAAATAATTGACATTTGAAGAATGAGGAAGCAAAGTACTAAATTTAATTATCCACTGTGATTGGGACTACCGTATATTTACCACAAAATACTGTAAATAATGTGGAATCAATTCATTTAGATGCCTTATCAACAGGTATTATAATATTCTTTATTTCATTCATGCGTTCTTTAAAAAAAGACATTTCAAAATTGATTATTTTCAATCGTTTACAACTTACCGTCTCTGCTTTGGAATTTAATTATTGGTTTTTGTTTCATTTACTTCTTCTTATACTTCTACCAAATATTCTACTTCTTCATATGGAATTATTTTTTATGTACTTGTTTTCTCCAATTGCGTTCATAATTCTGTTTAACGCAATTTACAACATTTTGATGTACATTAAAAATCATTCTCATTGAAAGGGGTATTCCATTATTATTGAGTCTGTGTTTTGTTGACATTAAAATTTGAAGTATATATTTGGAATCTTGTGTCCGCAATTATATATAAGATAATGTGATTTGGTAAGTATAATACGCATACATCTATGTACTGTACTATTGAAGAGAATTTTCTCTAAATTACAAAAGATGAAAATTGCATAAATCCTGTATCCAGATATGTAATTTTGTCAATTTCAATTGACCGTTTTCTGTGCATGTTGTCAAAATATCAAGGGATACGTTGCGTATTACACTGGATATTCTCATTTCCACGTGGCTTCCACATTGCCCTCATCGCCATATCCCCATTGCCACCTCAACCACTGCCGCCACACCTGCGCCCCGACCTCGTTTTCCCACAAACCACAAACGGACGTGCGTCTACACCACACGAGAAATAGGGGATTGGGTTGTACGTAAAAAAGGAAAATAATCTTTTTCCTCATAGAGCTTTGTTACGCTATACATTTTCATTCCATAATAATACGAACATACGATTAATCGAACGTATAAAAATTATCAGTAAAATTCTAGGTTCATCGTGTATATATACATATGAGAGAGAAAGAACTATTTATTGTTCAATTTCGATTTGAAATGGTATTATGGAATGAAAATTCAAATTTATAATTATTTCAAATTTTTAAATATTTCTTTTATGTACATACTACGAGCATAAGTATCCGGCGTAGAAACTTAAATAATAATTACTGGAGATTTAAAATTTAAAAAAATTATAAATAAAACTTATTTATATTTAAAATTATTTATTTATATGGTTGAAAATCATAAAAATACATGAACATTCACAGAAAAATTGGTACTGTAAATTGATGTGTTTTACACAACAAATGGTGTTAAACAAGTGTCAACAGCTCTGTACTTTTTAAAACTCACTTTGTCCGGTGTTCCCCGGAGTTCTTATATAATATTCTAAAGACGTGTTAATTTCTACATTTCTGTATTTTCGAGATATAAAATTTTCAATTTTGTTAATTTCAAAAATTAAATACCACAGAAAGAAACCCTACAAATATACATAGAGTTTTCAAGATTGTATGCTAATCTGTAAGTTATTACAAACTATTTAAAAATCCAGACAGAAGGAAAATATACTTTACACAGAAAGTTTAATAAACAAAGCGCATTGTTGAGACTTGAATTTTTTGGACTACAGAATTTATCTTACTTTTAAGTTATGTACTTAAAAACAGTGTTTGTCAAAGCCTTTATATAATGTTGCTTCTACTATTCGATCAGGTAGATAAAACATTCAGCGGATTGCCCACCTCACATAACGCAATTCAACTCTGGCAGATACATTTGTAAGCTTAATAGTCAACATTCACGCGAGTGAAGATTCACATCTATGACAATTAACGTCCATTATATGATATATTAAATGAATAAATAATTAAAGACTTACGACCTTTAACGGATAATTACAATTTTCATACTGATCGTCCATTAAAAGTCGCAAGTCTTTTAATTATTTATTCATTTGATTATACACGTCTACTGATTAGCAGCAAATTTTAATTGTTTTTCCGATCTTGTACTTCACCAATTTTGAACACACTTTACATTTTCTTCTCAATGACTCTTAAGAAGAGTGCTTCGAAATTTCAAATAATTTTATTAATTCCTTTTTCCGATTTCCATGCCATTCACTTATATTAATACAGATTTATTATATCCTCTTCTATAAATTTTAAAATGTAGGTATTTAAAATAATGTAAATAGAAGGATTTTCAATTTATATATTTAAAGACGGTAGCATGAAATACTGGTAGTCCAACAACATTGCAAGTATCTATGACATAATGAAAAAAATGAATTTAATCGCATTAGTAAGACACATTGTGGACCACAATCTGAGATTTTATATATTCGGTTTTTGTATCGTAAATACTATCTGTTTTAACGTACACCAAGAACAGTTGAAGACAATGCATTGATTTGCATTTTAATTTGCGAAGATATTAGTTAAATTTTGAAAGATTTACAGCGTTACGACCATCACTGACGATAGTTATGAGCGGTTAAACTCTAACGTAAGAGAAACTGAGCCAATACCCAGTCGTTAGATTAAACGTAAGGATCAACAACACATATGCCCATTTTGTGAAAACAAAGAAAAATTTATTCCTCTGATGTTTACAACATCATATACAAAAAATTACAAACTAGAAGAAACAGAATTATCTTTTTAGCATTGATTTCAAAGTTGATATATAAAGTGGCAGAATGTTGTTTTTTTTTAATTATGTTATTACAAAAATTAAGAAATATTAACTTATAATTACACAAGCAGAATTACTTCTCTTACATAAAAGTTGAGATACAACTTTGCATAATTTACCTCTTATGCAAAGTTATATTAAATACAAAAAGATATGAAATATTCTTCAATTTACAGAAGCAGAATTACTGAGTGATATAGCAAATCGTGAGATGTATGACTATGAAATGTGGTCTGTATCCTACACATACATTGAAAAATAAACCATTAAAGAATTAAGCTGAATTACTTCTCCTTATGGCCAAATAATAAGTGTTCAATAATATTGGCCTATGCAAGTAAATATTGATATTTGACACTGAATAGTAATCAGGTTGTGTAGAGCATCGGATCGAATGAATTGCTTGATAATAACTTTGTCGGCTTCTTGGTTTCTGGTGTTGACCATTTGGAAATTTCACGCCCAATTACCAGTACACTGAGAGTTTTCATCTAATATCCACAGTATATGATGTGGAGTGGATCACCATATATATTTTGTCATGACTGAAATGGATTAAAGCAACATATTAGTCAAACATAATAGCATATACAACAATGTTCACGAGCCACTATGTGAATGGAGCTCCTTTGGTCGGCCAGGAGCTTAGCTCATCGTTGCGAGTCCCCGGTTAGATGGCTGATGAGTCGTTGTTTGAACGAGTTTATAATGGGACGAATCAATAGCTCGAGGCAGTTGCCTCTGATTGGCTTGTTCATTCGAGTGTCTTATTCCGTTTGCTTCTCCGTTGCAATATTTCTTTACTCCCTTGACAATTCTGTATGTTCGTTGGAGGCTTGGTGTCGTTGTTCTGTGACTTTTTTCTATTCTTTGACCCTTCGGACCGTCCTACTTTCTTCTTGATCACTCTTGCAAGTTCTGCTGTATTTATACGTTCCTTACTAGCTTCGCTTCTAACCATAGTAGTTAACGCACATAATTTTGAGTGATTATTTTTTATGACTCCCATGGAATCAGAAAACTACTCCGAGATTCAATTAAGCGCGAAACATAATTTTCAAATTTGAAATTAGAATTGCAAATAAAAGTGGATAATCATTATTGGTACTTAATACGTCCCAAATTAAAAATTAAAAATCAGATGAGTTGAGTGGACTACTTGTAAACTGTTCGTGGTATTAAGTTTGCAGCTTCCATATCATCGACTAAACTCAACCGCTATCAAGCTGAAGTAAGTTCTTGATCGAATGCTTCAAAACATACTATTTTTTCCATGTGAATATATACTGATGAGTATCCGTAAGTAAACTGAATTGTAAATCTTTAAATATGTCTCGAATTATCAAATTTGAGTTTAAATAAGTTATTTTTGATTTTTTGCAAAAAAGTTTAATTAAAGAGACCAAATTGTGAGAAAGCTATCATGTACGTGATGTGAAGGAGAAAAAGAAAAGCAAATTGTATTAATGCATTAAGTGGTTTTAATGCATAAACGGAGAGAAGCTGCCAATGATGCCAATAGTCCTAGAAAAAACAAAAATACCTTCGACCGTCAATTGAAGTGTAATTTTTGAATCATCAACGAAAGTAATATGTATTTCCGAAAGTTATTTAGTGGAGAAAATACTCATAATGACGCGTTCATTTATTGACATACTTATTTGTTTAGAATAATATATACTTGTGAAACTCATTATACACCATAAACTGTAGTATTTTACGCTCAACATAAATACTTAAATTTATTATCAAAAATAGGAAATGTACAAAACTTATTTCAGGACACTACATTTTTGAATTGGGACACTGAGATACAAAGTATATTCGTCCAGATCGTATTTTTCGTGAACTCAGTTTGTAAAATGGATTTTTATAAATGAGTACGATATCGTATTTGCTCTAATATTCAGCTACATATATTTGGGATCTAGAACTTATAATTCTTTACGCGTGCCGCCATAGGAAAAGTTACTGGGTTTACCTATATAGGAGAAAAGGCATTATTTTACTTGTATTTCTCGGGATAAAATTTCTTTAGGTGGCTTGAAAGTAATTAAGTGAGAAGAAAAATACTTTCATTTTTTTAATAAATCCATACTAATACATAAATGCGTTAAGCAAAAGCGTGTCTGTCAGTTTGTTACTTAATCACGACTAAACCACAGAACCTATCGCAATGAAATTTAACAAGGAGATAGTTGAGATATGATGAATATGGGATAACTTTTATTTTTTAATGTATGAAAAGAAAGATTAAAAGTGAAATTGAAGATGAATGTCGATGAAATCATGGGAGAGGGGGAGGGAATCGGCCATATTCACTTGCGCTGCCTAAACAGTTAAAGATAGATAACTACAAGTGGCAATATAGTGTGTGCATGGACGAGTTCTACAAAAAAATCCGCGACAGAATATATCTATTTACCAAGGTTAATTTAAATTATCGAAAAATGTTATGAAACATAGATGTGTTGAAATACTTCAATTTAAGTGGGGAATTTAAGAAGAAGAAAAACAATCATCACATTTAATTTTATTGTTCTGTGCATGTAAAAAAGATTGAAAACATCTTTAAATCGTAAAGTTTGAACGGGTAGTTTATATTTTATAAGCGATTTAAGGAAATGGTTCAACCGCGCTGCCGCAGTTGTATCTTGCATCGGAAGCAAAGTTCGACCTGCGAGGTTTCCGGTCAGTGGATTCGTCGGTCTAACGAGGAAACAAAATTCCAGACAACGCCGGGTAATCAGCTAGTAGAATTATAAATATACAGTGAACTTGATCTTTGAGTGGAAGTATTGATTTGTAGGAACTCTTAGACTGTCAACCTTCCTCGCATTCTCCCTTTCACCCCGTAAAGGATTATTAACACGTTTAATCAACGAATCGCTAATATCATAATAGCAAGTATTGTTAGTATAGATAAAATGACAGTGTTAATTTTATACTCCCGAATTTGTTTCACTATTAGAGTAGGTTGTTTCGCATTTAACCTTCTTTTGGCGTTTTTCCTTTCTCATATATGTAGTATGTAGAAAGTTTTGTAATTGTGAAAAAATTCGAAAGCGAGATTTCGACGGAAATATCCATTTTGGCGATTCCTGATTTTGAAAAACTGGTTTTTGGTCCGTCTGTGCGCAGCGATTCTTTGTTTAACGGATGAATCAATTTCATTCGCATTTCGTATTTACGGTAGAACTTACTTGTTGTCGATGCACGTGCACTAATTTTTCTTTTTTACTTTAAATAAAGGGTACTTTAACTCACAACTTCCGAGTATCTACTCGTGGAGGAGTGTTTGCATCGTCAACGGTGAGGTGAAAATTGCGACGGACCGCGACTGGACGATGCAAAGGGTTCTTCAGATGAAGGTCAAAATACTCTTTTGAATGTTTCTCAAAAACGGTTCAAACAATTTTACTTAAATTTTCTGTACGTGAAGTACAATTAGTATGCATTACATCCGCATTAGCGGTATTTCGCTTGAAAGTTTGATATAGACGCAGTAAAATAATTTCCTTCTGCTGCACTTACACATTAGCTTGAATAATATTTAGCCGTGTAAATGGACCAAGCAGACGTAGAATACACTTTTCGTTAACTGAAATGAGAGTTATGATATTGATAAAATACATCAGGATAACAGCAAACGCATTGCAGATACGAAAATACATCAATTTCTGTCTACAACGAAATTACATTTACATAACACTTTTACGATATTTATAAGTCTGATATGTCGTTATATGTTTCGAAATAGTATTCTGAATATTTATTTTACTTTCAAATTTCAAATAAAAGAGAGCAATAATATTATCTAGCCACTTTAAGCATGAATAGAGCACTGAAGAGCGACCAAAATATAGAGGACCACGCCAGAAATGACCCTTTCATAATAAAAATTTTCTCATTCTATGCTGCAGACGGAGAAACATGTATGAGAAAGTATGTTAATGTTTTGGCACCACTAGTTATTATTATGTCGTTAGCTTAAGAGCTTAAACTTAACATGATCAAAAGTCAAAGGTTGTGAGTCAAGTTGAAAGTTCTAGTAAAAATAATTGATTTTTAGGGGCTGGAGGATATTATTTAAGTTGTACCAATGAAGAAAAACGTGGTGAACACAACACAGAACCAGAAAAGGAGTGAGATGAGTCAGAAGTATGCAGTAAAAATGTATGGGGAGCATATTCTTCACTATTTGCAAAATTTGTCAAAATAATCAGAACCAAAGTGACACCGAAGTAGTAAAATTAGGTTCATAAAAATCAATTCGTTCTTTATTGTACGTTATCAATTACACAATATTCTAAAAACTTATATTTTGTCTATAAAACTAGCTTTAAATGTCAAATGTTATATTTTGTCGTCTAAAATCCGTCTAGATTTGTATAAAAAAAGTGTAAGGTGTTAAAACTGTTGAACATATGCATAATATTGGAGAAGAACGACACGTTCACTTACGTGTTACCGCTCGAGTTTTAATAACGCCCGGGATAAAGTAGAGTCAAGATAAAAGTTGGGTGAGCGCTCCAAATGCCCTCACAAATTAAATATTTTCCCAACAATACCCAAAACTACAGAACAATTAAATAATGTCGGGTCCCTCCATGTAAGAATAGTGAGTGCTTAAAGCAATCCTGGAAGTAATTCCCGAATTATACAATATTTCCTTTTCTTGCGCCCATCGTAGAGCCTGACGTCGTTGACGTCGGAGAAATGAATGTAGGCACCATTTTTCCTGAGAAAGATTTCGGTTGCCGTAACGACCCATTCGGTTGCGTCTCAGGGAGCCGTCGGTTGACCCGTATTTCACTGTAAGCAACCCTGTCTCGCCCTATTCAATGTTTTTCCATCTCGCCTGGTACCCATCGACAATTTTCTCATATTGCTCGTGCTCGGCGAATATGCACAACTCGAACACGACGATTCCTACTCAATCTAAATATGGGATCCACTATTAAGTAGGATTACCATCCGTCCTGGTTTCCCCGTATTGGTTGGAAGAGCGTCCAGGGAGCGTCAGGAGGGGGTTTTCTACACCGAATGGGTCGTTCGAAATTTGCACACGCCTCTGTCTCCGATTATTCTCTAAATGCGCTCATCATTAGTATGTCACTTCAAGACTACTTACATTACATAAATGCAAGCGATGCCGATGAGATGAAGAATCAAAAATTACATGCCCGCCATATTCTCACATAAATTGCCGCGAATCTCTTAAGGTCAGAATGAGATCAGAAGAAGGGAGAGCAACGGGAACACGGAATAAAAAGTTGAACTAATTTATTATTATAAATGGTAAAAATCTCTTTCAAACATTTCTCCGGGCTTTAGCTTCAAAATCCGGGGTTTTTGGTCTATTTGTCCTAGATTTGAGATTGTGTTTTTGGCAACACTACTACTGAGAATTCATTTCAATATTATTTTTCTCAATATTTTTTTAACAAAATGTGAAAAAGCATCCTCTTATTGTTTGCAGTACTTTGCAGGAATGGTTCAGACATTTTTCTTTGAATTTGTACAGCAATCATGATTTCTATTAGTGTGCCAGTTGATCTATTTAACACATACAATACACTGAACTGGATACTTTCTTTTCAAAAGTGTAATGACCGAGGACGCTTAATTCGCAGAAAAAAAGGAATGTTGCAACATTATTTACTATTATATTCACAATTCAAAAATAGCGAACGTCTTTATTAATGACAGTATATTTGATTGTGTCATGCAGAGGAATCATCCTTCTTTTTTTTAAACGATAAGTGAATAAACAATAGTGGCGTATTGTGATGTTCTATCCACATTTGTGCTCCATGGCTTATTTTTCGTTATATCTTCACGAGATAAACAGGACACAATTGTTTCTTCATACAAAATGTTCTCGTGTTAAACTTCAGTGAACACTCATTAGTCTGAAATCCACCAATAGTACCAAAGGGCGAATTCAGTATGCTAATCAGCAGAGTGACAAGAACATAGCGCGAGCTCTGTTCGGTGTGGCATGGGCGCTATGTCTCGTCGCCATCATGTTTGGTCACACTTGAGCACGTTTTGCAGCAGTAACATGCTACATTATAGAAACTACTTCTGGGCACATTCATTATGTTGACAGTTGCAAGACAGAAAGTGGATGCATCAAATTAAAAAATATATAACAACCTGATCTTTACGGTACGAATATTATTTCTCATATATATTTTATTTCTACAGCAGATTCGTTCCAAGAGAACATGATAATGAGTTAAGGAAATTAGACATTGTTTTCAAACATATATAATGGAAATATGTGTGATTTCAAATGTGTGTATCCCCGTTCGTATCTGTCAACAACAAAATTTATTTTCTTACTTGTTATGATTTCAAGGGCGACCCGTGGCGCAGTGTGTAACGCGCTCGCCTTCTACCTCTGGGGACGCCGGTTCAAACCCGGTCCGATCCAAGTAGAATCCGAGGTGGTGGACGGAGCGGTGCTCGCGGCAGGTTTTCTCGGGGTTCTCCCGTTTCCCCTGCCTATCATTCCACCACAACATTCACTCATAATCATTCACACCCATTTCATTTCATAAATCACCGCTTCAGGGGAGGTGCGTCAGAAAGGGCATTCGGCACCATGAGTATTCCCCAGCCATAAATCCTAAGAAGCATCATATCCACCCCCATCTGAGCCGACCCCACATTAAGTGGGAAAAAGGCTAGGAAGAAGAAGAAGACTTGTTATGATTTCAAATTAATGTTTTCAATCTCTCATGTTGTCTGGTGTGATTTTAAAAGGAATGCCGATAACAATACTTAACCTGATATTTCCATTGAACTTACTAGATAAATATTCGTTCCAAAGCTAAAACCCGTGTTTATATACGGTACTTAATTTGTGGTGAACCTCACGTCCAGGTAACAGGTTCAATGTCAAGGGGAGAATGTCAACGGGGTGGTGCAGTCGGTAAGCGCATGAACGCATAAAGCTGTAGGTCCCGAGTTCAAATCTCGGTCCCGTCTCAATTTTCATTCAACATAACATAATTTTCGTAATTCCCCTCCCTCAGTCCTTAGATAATAAAGCGATTCTTCTCTCTTTGCTGTACGTTGATTGACCGTTATATGGAAGGAAGTTTAAATTTGAATGTAAAAGAATTAGAGAAGAAATGAATTTATCACGTGAAACTCTGTGATTATTCATTCTGATGTTGAGAGGAGTAGTTGTTTCTCCTACATAATAACTTTTACAAAGAAAGTTCTGGAGTTGCATTTTCTTAATAAATATTAATCTTTATTGTCAAAAAAGCAGTTGCAAACTGTGTATGACCAAGTGGGGGGTAATAATCCAAGTTACTCTCCAGAAACAAGCAAGGGACTATCCAATCAATTCCGATCAAGGACACATGGGCAGTGGCGGATTTAATGTTTACAAAAGAAGTTATTTAATAAATACGTATAGTTATCCATTAATTATTCAAAATTAGTTGTAGATTTTAGTGAAGTAAAAATTCGAGAATAATAAAACAAAAGTATTAATGACATTCCCGCCCAAGGAAAATCCTCCACTACCCGGAATAAACCCGGTCCAGGATGGGGCTACTGAGATAATGTACAGAACAGTGCCGAGGTTGCATACAGTTGAGAGTAAACTATTAAAAACAAAAAGGGGCAAAATCAACATACATGAAACATAAATTTAATAAGTATCTAGAGTACTATAACAATGACGTTATGAAGTATAAGAAATATTTTCATATCTGAAGTCATGTGGAAAACAATATTTATTAATAAATTGAAACTCTCATTAACTTCATTTATTAAAATCTGTAAATTCTTTCACATTATAGAAGCAATAGCACATTAAAAAGCTTTTAGCCTCGGATTTAAAGAGATTCAATTCATTATATCATTTAGATTTTTGAGAAGGGAATTATACAAAATTATTCCTAAATGATAAAGACCTCTTTGGCAAAGAGTTGTTGACATGACAGGAAGATGAATATTAGCCTTTTTGATAGTGTTGTGTTCACGAACTAGACTATTTCTTCAAAAGCAGCGTTCTCTGGATGGATGGATTTTGTGCGTGCATTGGGGTCAATCCATACTAAGTGATCCAGGGTATGTCGCCGCATTGTTGCGATTCCGGGTTTTTTAGTTGACTATTCATGTATACCAAACCAAAACGTTTTAGCAACATTTGAAAAATAATATCTTTGCTTCCGGTTAAATCTCAAAGTTGTGTATGCGTGTATATGCAAAAAAAGATTTCAGTCTGAGGCTTTATCATTTCCTTTAGAAAATTGCTTTCGAAAACACAAAATTTATTCATTTTCAAGCGTCTAATTCAAAACGCAAAATATATTAGACATAGATAGTTATAGAAATTAAATATATATTTAAACTGTAGCGTAGTATGTGCTAAACACGTCAGTAATTGTAAGGCGCTAGACTGAACTAATTAGAGCTTACATAGGCCAAAAATGGTGCGCGTGGAAGAACGAAAATGGCCGACATTTTTAAACCAAACATGGTAAAAAAATTTGAATTATATTTTTCAATTCTCCAATAATACTAGAAACAACACACAAAATAAATTTTTCTGAGGGGGAGCGACTACACTTATTTTTCTGGATAATGTAAAATGGATTGACCTATTGGGTGACCGGACTAATAAAAGATGTAGAGGAATCAATGCTGTTCAGGTTTCAACGACATCTTGGTTTACCACAGAGTTTTGTGGCGGGAGGGAACGTCCGAGGTGCGTGGCTGCATTTTTTGTTATTTAATATTTTTTTAAGGTTATGAGGTTGTGTATAGACAAGTAGACGGGGTTTGTTGAAGAGGGTTTTTTTAAGAAAGATTAGAGGTCATGATTTGGTACAATTCTTTGAGAATATGTTTAATTTTGTCATTACCGGTAAGAATGTTATACGCAATGCAAGGGACTGAGATGATTTTGTGTTTATATACAAAGTTTGAGCTAGGAGGTAATATAACTTTTTCAATAAATCAGTGGGATATTGGAGCTTTGTGAGGGTGTCATGTAGTTTGGTAAAGCATTGATGGATATCTGATGGGTTATTACAGATTCTAGGCCCATGGATAGATAAGGCATACGAATGAGAACATATAACATGGTGTGGTTGACAACTGTCAAAGTGAAGATATTATTGTGTGTTTGCCGGTTTGACATGTACTTTAGTTCGGATGGTATTGACCACAGATATTAAATAAATGTTGATTCACAGAAAATGTATTTATTTGTGGGAGTCATTTCAAGTGAATGGTATAGAGTACGATGAATTTAATTGAATAAGAACATTTTTAAGATCTTCATGTCTGTGAGTCCAAATAAAGTAATAATATGTCATCTGTGTACGTCACCTATACAAGTGGAAGTGAAGTTTATTTCGAAAGAAATTCATTTTCAAGGAACCCTATGCATAAATTGGCATAAGAGAGAGCCATTATAGTACTCATGACTGTTTCTCGACCTGAAGGAAGAATTCATTATTGAATTTAAAGACATTGGATGTGAAAACGCGATTTGCAAGTTCTAAAAGGACGTTTGTACCACAGGGGTTTCCTTCGTGGTATTTAATTTTTGAAATAAACAAAAGTGAATATTTAATATCACGAAAGTAGAGAAGCATGGAAACTCAAATATGAATTTAGAATATTATATAAGAAACTTGGGCAACACCGAGCGAAACGAACTCAAATGAATCCAGACCTGTTGAAAGTTGTTTTAATGCCCTCTGCGGGATAAAATATATAGATTTAAAATGCAATTTTTCTATGAATGTTTATGTAATTCTTTGAATGTTTGTTTAAAAACGAATATAATTATTTTTTTATTTTTACGTTTTATTAGTGAATTTTTGTTTTAAAAATTGTGTATGTCCAGCATGATTGCTTTACGTTTCTTTTCAAATTTCGGTAAACTCCGGGTATTTCTGATAGTTTGGTATATTAACGTAGTTACGACCCAGACACTCCGCAACGCATACTGTCACATCAGGAGCTTTCACATCAATTATGACATGAAATATGTCTTTCGTTTTAAAAGTTTTAGGTGTTGATTTGACCTCAACTACGATATTTATAATCTTCAATTTAATCCGGATGATATTGCCTGTGTTCAATCTGAAGTCAAACGAAAGGTGTTATCTAATTCTGAGTTAACCAAGAACCATGTAATCGAGCAAGAAAACAAATAAGTTATTTAGTCTGTATTCGTTTATACCAAGCAAATTGCACGGATATCAGGTGCAAACATTTATGCCATGAACGAACCGAAAATAAGCTTGAAATAGCAAATTTTACGTTCATAAATGATAAAGCAACTTTTGTATAGCAATATAAATTTTTTAAAAAATATATGATTATAGTAAATGAAATGAAGCGAGAAAAGTTAAGCTTGAAGAAGCAAACCTTGGAGTTACAAAGAGACTCGACAGGAATGAGTAACACGTTCGTAGCAACTAATTCACTAGACTATAAAAATAAACCAGCAACCCAGCAGGAAGTTTTTGGCAATTATTTTTTATATACGCACCGCACTGGGTGTAAGCTTACCTTATATAAAACGTGTTTGTCATAGGCTGTAGATACTTGGTTCTGACCGACCAGTTGGCATCATCGGTTAGTTCATTCGTTGAGAGACGAAGCAAGAATACTTTGGAAAAAGAATTAACAAGAAATTTACTATGAACTGCATATCTAACTTATAAGATCATTTGATAAAGAATCCAGACATAATTTGCATTCCCAAATTTGACTATATACTTCTGAAGTAGAAAGGCACAAAATCGATTAATCCAGCATATTTTCTAACTGTAATTATCTGGTGGTGTAGAAGTGTACATCTCACAAGACTATATGTATACACGTCAGATTGGTCTCAGTAAATATTAGAACAGCTAATGCTCTTAAGGTCAGTCAATACCTGTCTCGAGCCTTGAGCGTCACATGTCTTTCCATCGTCGGCGCCTTCAGATTATCCGCTCATTTAATAACTTACAGAACTGAGGTATACAAGTAATGATAATTACAAAAATATGATATTTGTAAGCAATGCTTGCTGAAGTCAAATATAAAAGATTATCGAACTATTATTATCATATTCGCATATTAGGGGGGGGGGTGCATGTCATGATTTTCATGTGGAAACCAGAAAATATGAATCCACCACTGCCTGAGCATCTTTGATCGGAATTGATAGTATTTTACCTTGCTTGTTTCCGGAGAGTATATTATTTTCCTCCACCTGGTCATGCAAAACTTGTAACTTTTTTTATAAATCATAAATATATTATTATTTACTTGTTGGTATTCCAATAGACTCTCCTGCGAGAAACGACAGGTGTTCGGATTGAGTTCGCTTTCGATCACGGTAATCTGGGATTCTCTGCAAAATTATCCAATGGTGGAAACCACGACGTGTTTGTTTCAAATAGCCAATTCATTAGTAAATACGAAGATAGTAACTTGAATAGTGGATAGATACATGGAAAATAATTTATTGCTCCTTAAGTCACATTTAAAACATGGACTGGTTATTTGTTTTTTAGGCATGTAGAAAAGTAATATAATCAAATACATATTCCTTCAAAAAGATAACGACTATCTTATCCATTATATTGGGGACGTTTTTTTATAAACAAAAATAAAGATATATTTCAAAAATAGATAGGTCTAATAATACATCACATGTGAAATTCAAAATCGTAGGGTAAATATATAAAGGGAATTAAAATTATTGTATATGAAAATGATGCTGCCAAGGAAATTTACAAGAAATGGTCCTTATCAATACGAGTGTCTGTTCCGTGGCTAATTTAAGAGATTTCAACAAAGTTCTGTTTTCAAATAAACATTTAAAGTTTATTGAAGTAATGAATGTAATAAAACTCATGGAGTTTAAAGTTTTTATTCTCCAAGGAACAAAACTAAATAAAGTTTTATGCACGAGTGACAAAAGTTGAGTTGTTTACCTTTATTATTCGTTGATAATCCCATTAGTTCACGGTATATATCGAAATTATTTCTTGTCACCAGCACGAACGATACAAACACATATAATTTCTGCCACTTTGAACTATCCAAAACCCCTAACACCCGATTCTAAATATGAGAATAAGCATTGTTTGCATACATAAAATGAATACATCTCATATATTTCGAAATTTGAAAACACACATTTTACCCTAGTTCACCTTTTTTAAAATTAGAATTTGAAACAAAATCTTAGAGGATGGATAAATTAAAATGCAACTACCATCTAAAATTTATTTTTCTAGCTTCTGTAGTTTAGGTTCAGCGTTCAATGTATGAGTCAGTCAGTCAGGATATTTCATCTACATTAAGAGATGAGATTGTTTTGTTTACAATCTACAAAGAGACTAATCAAAATTACCTAACATAGAAACCAGGCCATTGTGCTGATAATATCAAGTGCTAAATCTGTCCTTTTCCGTGGCATACAGAATCTGAAAACTTCCATAAAATCTTACAACAAATAAAGCTCAAACTGACGTTATACTCCATTATGTATTGTTGTATACTATTTTAACTGTTCTGATGTCCTTTTTACATAAATTAATGCTACAATATGAAACAGAGTGAAATTTACCCACAACTTGCAGGTTAGCTGCTTTCTTTATCGTAAAGTATACTTTGAATAAAATAAATATTATTATACAAAGTATACTATATTATTACACAAATTATAAATATATAATTTTCCATTTCTGAGCTAAACTTATCGTTTCCATTTATCTTATTGAAAGTGAGTGAGATAAGGTTTAGGTAGCAATTTGCCTTCATATACTGTCATATTTTGAATAGTCATTTTCAAACTCAGACATTTATAAAACTTCTCTCATAAGTTCAATTCGATTAAAATGTAATTCGAAACTGAACATAATAATCGCATATAAAGTTCTAGTTGCTTCATATAAGAAGTATTATTCTATCGACAACAAATTTTTGCATGAATCTGGTTTACCCGAACAGATACAAAGTGTACGATATTTAACACGCTTTAAATAACGTTATTCTGTCAATAATGCCTAAAACCGCCCAATATAGCAAGCTAAGTCATATAGACATGAATTTTAGACGAAGAGCATTGCGAAGTTTACGCACTGCGTTGAGTCAGCCGAATCATTTCCAAATCGATTTGGCAAAAGCAATTATGCACCACCCAGGAGAACCCCATTCTACTAACACAATTTTAAATATCTCATATCTTAAAAAGTAATCAAAATTACTATTTTCTAACATTGAGTTGTTCAGCTCACACTCCTTATTTGAATTTATGATTAAATTCAATACTATACTTCTTATTTTACGTTAAAAATTTTGTTCAGACGAATCTCAAATAAGTAAGCAGTCTTCAAATAATTAAATAATGGCTTCACGCGTATTTCGTATTCTACTTTTAATGTTGAAGGAAATACCGTAAAGCAAAATATAATTGAATTAGCGTAAGGTCATGTTAATTGAGTGTAGAAAAAAAGAGGGAAATGCTTTGTCTTGAAATTGGAGAGGTGATTATTCAGACGTTGCTTCCCTCGCGAGAAGAACATTTGGAAAATGCCCGAAGGGGGAGAGGACGAACGTCACCTGGGGCTACTTACGCAGATTGGGCATGCGGTGCTTTGCGGAACAGCATAGCTCTGTGCTCACAGGAGTCAATCCAAGGAGATGACATAGGGTTAATAGAAACCACATACGTCCTATTCTCCACCGAACAAGCCACTATCACTCAGTGTAGATTAGGGCACACGACTTCCATGTCTTCAGATAAGGTGGATTGTACTCCTCACTCTTCCAATAAAGTAATTCGTTTTGTATTTATTAGATAAGTGGATTTTGCTGTTAAAATCGTATTGTTTGTATGGTTATCAGATATGCAACACATACACAAATATTATAATCGTTTTGATTTAATACATCTCAAAATCTTTGTTAGACTCTTTACCCTATATAAACTATAAAAATTAAGCAAATATTTTCATTCGTTTAGCACAACGAAACATAAATTCTTGAAAACCAAACGCGATGGCATAGTGGACGCATCATCGTGCCTAACGGGAAAGCAAAGATTTCATCCTCAACAACGTTAAGAAAGGTATCCTCTAGTTATAAGGTATCCAGCGTGGGTTTCCCTGATCAAATTCAGACCAATACCTGATCGTTCTATTATTGGCAATGCATCATATCTCCTTCGCAATACATTCACTCAAACTGGTAGCATAGATGAAAGAGAAGTCCTCGAGGCTTGGAGTTCATCACATTCTGTACTGTCATTATATAATACAAAAATTAATTTCATACTTTTAAACATAGCCTAACATATTAATGTTCATTTTTTTCTTGTTTTTTTTTTTTACAAATGTTGAAAATTATTCTGATCAGTTTATTATAATTGAAGAAACGTTTGTTTTTTCTACTTTTTATTGCATTTTAGTTTTAAAAGGAAACTTATTGTTTCGTTCACTGTTTATTTCTAGGGTTACCACAAAGTATCTTTTACTAAAGTACTCTATAGTCATGACTCCTCTCCACAAGGGATCATGTGTCCACGAGCATTAACCAGGAGGTTCCGCGCGCTATGAGAAATGCATAGAGCGGCATTAGGCAGGTTCAATAATGGAGCAACATGTGTTTGCAAAATACATCCGCTAATTTGTGTATCTCTAGTTACGGCAATTCCATGGAACGTTCTATGAACGCCAAAGGGAGCGAGGATGACAGAGGGAACGAGTTGGCTCCTAAAGCTATTCGATACATTTTGCGAGGCTAAAGAGAATAACTCGTGGGATTACACCGCGGTTGAAACAGGTTGGAACTTAACAAGATACTGATGGGGATGAAACAGAAATGGAGGAGTTAATGGAAATGTTATACACTCTTCACCTGTTTAAATATTTAAAGGTTTAATATTAAGTGATCTATATTAGAAAAAAGTTTAAAAATCCAACTACAAAACAAGAAAAAGTAATAAATACAATGAAATAAAGTATGTGCTTTACGCCATACATATTATTTCTGCAACTGTATAAATACGATCAATTCATTTGCACTAATGAAAACATTTATACCATAAATTTGTAACTATATAAGTTGCTAATTACTATCTCAATAGCTTCAAGAGTATGATATATTTCAATTATGTCTAGAGAATTTAGAAGCAATTAAGTTGTTATTTAAAGCTGAAACTAGGAACCTATAAAACATCTTTGAAATATAACACACATTTCCATCCCAACAACTCAGAGGGCCATTATCATGTCTTCCCTAGGCATAATTCATCGGAATGTCATCTCAGGTTTTCTTTGAGAAACCTTGTTTTTATAAAAGCGTTATTGTCTTTGTAGGGATGTTAAAAGAAATTTGTTATTATAGATATTGCTTATTTTTCCCGGTTTATGAGATTGTTCTTGGTTTTTACTACACACAACACAATTCTTTGAAAATAGAGATCACTATCTACCATTTTCCATCAAAACCGCTTGGATACGTTGTCTTTTCCTTTTATTATTCATCATTCTGAATCGCACTTTGACGATTATCATGTGCTTTGAGATCATCGAAATAAGAGAGTTATGTCTCTATGGTTTAATAACGAAGTTCAAATTTAATTTTGATTCCAATGGCAAAAAACTGTTTCTTTTCTCATATTTAAATTGAAAAATTATTCCGTAAATTTATAGGAACATATTCAGGAAGATACATAAATCAAAAAGATTGCATTATTTGAATGTAGTCGATCTTAATGTTTCAAAAATTTAACCTGAAGGATAAGGAGTGACCAAAATTTGCATTCATAAAACACATATATACTATATAATACATACATGAAGAATATATTATTATGTATTTTTGATATTCTCGATACAAATATACAAATATTAAACTGTTTGAGGTTGTTACCTCGACTATATCTAAGGAATTAATAGATAATAATTACTTTAAAATCGACTAATTATTACAATTGCGTGGTTCATCGTAACTAGCCATCTGATTCACGAAATTATTAGCCCTAGTTATTTTTGCCATTGTCAAAGTGCCCCATCTACCAGGACACTATCACTTTTCAAAAATCTACGTGCATGGCACTTCACATAAAATATTTTCTCTTCGAATATACTAATATTATGCAGCAGTGTCTGTTAGAATATTGTTGCACAACATTTCGTTCATGTGAATTCCTGGACTTGAAAAAGTAGAATTTTCTTAATTTTTATATTACATTTTATACGGGAAAGTGTAATGACGTCACAGCGTCACTGGCTTCTTCCTACGGCTTGCGCAAATAGAGCTCGATAGAGAGTCAAACGGTGTCGAGTGAACACCTGTCTCGTCTAAGGATCACGTGATGCGAATCATCATGGTGGACGAACGTCTACTCACATGCATTCTATCACATTTGATATAAAGGGCAATGAACTATACTTCTGCACGATTCAATAAGTGCAATTTAACTTCGAAGTTCAAATAATAATACCGCATTCTATGTGAAATTCGTGTTCTCGCCGTAATTGTGAATTCAACACCACATTCAACGAACCTTCTTCATAATTTCATGTGTTAGCCCGAGCTGCCAAAAACCACTGATATTATCTACAAACATCTCCCCTTTCTTCTAATCTTTGCAGACATGGCAATATAATGGTCGCCTTGGAACCACTACATGTCGACTGATTTTCGTAAGATATCTTAACACGAAATTAATTATTGATGAGTTGTAAATGACTCCACTGAAAGGGAATCTTATTCCAAAAAGATAACGGTGTATCAGCGTAGTTATTAGAACTATTTTATAATCATGAGCTTATTTATATAATTGTAAATTACATACGTAGAATGGCATGACTAAATTTCCACCCACGTGATTCAAATGAAAATCCTACATAATTTATCAGTCGCCAAGCTAAGTAGTATATACTCTTGACGACTTGAAACTTATTTCACGACCTTCAAAGACGAATTGTGACTTGATTGAATCAAATTAACTGCTATTAATGTCTAACTGACAAGACCCAACTTCGGATTTATCCTGATGAGGTGGTTGCTACCACAACTAATAGAAGCAACGAACAATCTATGTAAATTACTATAATCACGAAATATAAACTATTACAATTCGTTGACACAAGCGGGCAGACAAACTAAACTGTAAAATGTACTGTTTGTAATTTTATTGGTCTTATGTACGTCTATCACATTTAAGAATATCCTATTATTCTTAGTAACAGATGTGTTCTCCATCAAAACCTTGATACCAAATTTTGACTTCATCGATGTATTCTTACAAGTAGTCTATAAGAAAATGTAATATTTTCTTCCGCAACATATTGATATAAGACTTCGATTCTAATATTGGTCCCATTCGTGAATCATATTCTTTCATAATTAAACATTAATGGTCGGTTCTTTACTTAAGATTTGCAATTATCTCCCATTCAAATGAGTATCAAAGATTCTAATTATCCTGTAACTCTAAATGTTGGTGTTAGAATTTGATATCATAGAAAGTCTACAAATATACATAATTCCCAGACATCGTTCTTGTCAGAAGCAAAAGAGTTTTTCCTAAATGAAGTGCTATGTATTTTCTAACAAAAAATATTCATAAATTTATATTTATTAATATGTATGTGCCATTAATAATATAAAAGAGCTCTAAATATTGTTTAAAAGCTTAAAAATAATTAAGAATAAAGTTACACTTTTCAAACAGTCAAGAAGTGACCAGAACTGATGCAAACATCCTCGCGCACGAGACTTTCCAACGGATTCACTCACAAATAGAACACGAATTCGAACAGCAGTGGACAAAATTGATCATGAAAGTTGCACACTTGGAATCAGTCTGACAAAAGTGTAACAATCGAATTGCAAGAGAGTTTGAGGAGGTATGGGCTGCTATGACACTCGTTTTTGGGTGAACAGATTTGTACAATCTAGACAAAAATCAATGAACCGGAAGAAAGTACCCAACTAATTTTAGATTCAATGTCGTCTAAAAAATTCTAACATCATAAAAATAGTCGGAAACTAAGAACGTCTTACAAACTTTCTCTAAATCTAACACACCATTTCTATTCTAACTCTTTCTTCTGAATTTAAAACTTGTGGGAAGACAATTATGATGCCACAAACCACCCCAGGCTTTGTCAGTCAAAGAGCCCCGCCGTGGTTCAGAGTCCCCTCAGGTATCCTCCATCCCCTAGCGATGGTTGTCCTCTGATACCGTTGTTAATAGCTCCCTCCGTTTGTTCTACCCTCAAGCTGTAGCTCCAAGCGGCATACTACAAGCAATAATTCGGCACGATACAGATAACATGATAGATTATGGCAACAGCATGATAGATAGGACATGACAGCAAGTGTTGATATATGCGTATTTAACTTACGAAACGTTTACTAAACGCATGTGTGAATACAATAACATTCGAAGAATATATAGCCTTTAGAGTTTATCTTTTAATAGAGAATTAAACATATAAAAACAAATATGAATACTTTTCTCCAAAATAATTATACGCTCATACATGATACTTGTTTAAGTAAGAGATTACTGCATAGCTGCTTTAGTATAAATGAAGAGAATACTAGGTTTCATTTCTTTGCATCTTTAATTAAGTTGGGATCAGAATGTTTTTTGTTATATTTCAATGTTTTGAAGAGTGGCAAAATATTTATTTAATCGGGGATCATAAAGTTTTATATCGAAAAGGTTATGAAATATATTAAAATTGCTAAATGAAATTGATACTAGGAAAGGGTTCTTGAGATGATGTCTGTTTAAATTATAATTACGTATGCGTCAAAGTTTTAAAGTGTATCAGTTACTCATCGGGGCTTACGCAATTTATGTGAGAATTTTAACAATTCATCTACACAGCTGGACTGTTGGAATTTGAACGCTGAAGTTGCGTATTTACAGTACAATCAAAGCTAATTCAACATAAATATCTAGGAAGGTTGATTATGGTCAATATTCTACTCCATCAATCTAATTGGTATAACCGGTCATATTTCGCGCGTTTCATTTCACAAACCTGGAGTTGTATGACAGAGAAGCTGTTGAGAAAATTAGCCTGTTGAACATATTCTGCTGGACACATTCGTGAAATGTCGAAAGATCTCCAAATCTTACATAAGTTGCACTAATGAAAAATTGTTACAAAGCTTAGTACATCTTAATATCCCATTAATCGTAAGTTAAAATCCCTACTATTTTGTGTCAAAGTGACCCTTTAGTGTATGATAAAGAGTTGTTACCAGACACGGTGTTACCTCGGGTAAGCAACATCCCTCTCCCGAGATGGCTAGTAGGTGATACTACTGTTAATAGTCTCCCCGACCTCTGTCTCCCACGGAGCTCCGCTGAGCTTTAGGAGTTGTAAGGCGATAAGATCCTGACAATGCGGAGCGATAGCTGGCAATTAGTTTCCTTTATAACCAACCGTTCCCTGCGCTCAAGTCCACTCGCCAGAACGCTATCTTACATTAATTTGAAGGTTAGCTCCACCAGTCCATCTAGGAGATGCAGATTACTGCATTACCCGCGAGGTAAAGGTAGGCGCTTGCCCTCCATGAACCATATTCACGTTTGAGATAATTGCACATCTACGGCACAAGAAAGTTGACTGAAATTGCGTATTAAATTTAGGAATTAGCGTATATTATCTATCTGATGAAAAGCGAAGGCAACGAAGCTCTTGTGTTTGGGTCTGAAGTACAAAGTGCGATAAGTAAGTCAGAGAAATACTTGTGATTAATGTTGCCTTTTGTGACATCTCATGGTAATTAGAAAAGTTATTAGCAGATAAAGGAGCATAATGCAACCTGTAGATACTTTTTTATTAGCAGTTAATTTATATTTGAGCAGTGAAATAATTTATTTGAGTATTCACAGAAATGTTACATCTTGTTTACATAAAAATAATTCCAGTCGCTTACTTACCTTGCCCTGAAAAAGACAAACGTCCATAAAACATTAGCTTAATATATCATACAATTTATTTATGCAAATAATATGGAAGTCATTTTATGTATATTGGAATAAAAAGACCACTTATTGTCAACTAAAGAAAGATGTGAAAAAAATATGTAAATTTCTAATCTTGACAAATATCTTCACGGTTAGAAGAAAAATAAGCATACCTAAGAGACAAACTCGACGTATTTTCATCCCTAACATTCTCATTATAAATATAGATAGTAAATCAATTATGTAGAAGTTATGATAGAGATAAGATATAAAATAAGAATCTTTGAAGCAAGCAAATAAATATAACTTTAGTGATGAGATTTATTAAAGTGATCGCATGATACACATAAGACTGTCGACATTCAACAATTTGTTCATAAGTCAATTAATCATGCATACTTTCTTACCAGCTTAAGTATATATTTTAATTTTCGTGATAAAAAATTTTATTTGTAGATTTAATTATTTTTTCTACAATTATTCTTGGCTGTATATAGCATTTTGAATACTTTAATCACTCATTGTCAATCAGATCGTGTTCTACAATTACTTTTATCACAAATAATACAACATTTAAATTGTTTACTTAAGCCATTCTTATAACTTATTCTACAAATTGCAAATAAAAATGTGGTTAGGTTTAAAAGAGATTGGGAAATGGGATGGATAAGGGAAACAAATCGTATCCAAATTGCAGAGATTTTATAACAAATTACAATGTTGTGAATATTAAATTGATTCAATTAGCAAAGATGGTCAGTTAACTTATGACTGCAAGAAGATTTTTGATTTCGTTGTTTTTACTACAGTAGTTTTCAAATATTATCCGTCACTCCTTATTTGAAGATTTGTATGATGACTATACCTTTCATAGAAACCAATGATTATACAGAACGTTGAATTTTAAATATATATAGTGTCACCGTAAAATTCTCAAAGAGACGTACAGCGATAGATGCATGACATTACAGAAAAAAAATGAAAAAAAATGGTGTCATAAATGTGAAGTAGTGGAGCCAAGAAAACTAAAATATTAAAATTAGAGTCACTGGTTTTATTGTCAGAAAAATGTATATATTTTTAAGTAATGTGCGCCTCTTCATATTCTGAGGCACGGCGTCTCTCACGAATAGGCGTCCATGGGCGTCCTGGCGCACCTTCACGGTTGCCAAGAGTGAGAATCAATGTTTAATGGTCACGATGAGACATTACGTCATTCAGTTTTCTCACTCAAAATCTAAAATAACTGGTCCCAGTCCCCATATTCAACAACTCTAGTGTCTATGCTGTATTGCACTGAACACTTCCAAGTAGGAAATACTTCCACACTTTCTACCACTATTAGAGTCCATTATATAATCAAAATAAATAAGACTCAAGACTATATGATTATCACGTTAAATATCATGTTGAGCCTTGTTGTTGTTTCTTGTTATAATTTGTTACACCTGACGACGACTTCAACCTTAAGTCGAAACATTGTGCACTTAATAGCATAAAATATATGGTATTCTTCCATCATAATGTCGTAAGTTTTAAACTATTTATTTGTCTCCCCACTTCATCACTTTCGATTGGTATCAGTTCTCTAAGTTGTTGAGTAGTTGTAATAGAGAAATGAGTTGTAATACTCAAATGATGCATCCCTTGAGGAGTGTTAGAATTAACTACTAACTACGTACATTTATTGTAAACGATCTATTTGACGCGACCCACTAGACGTTGAGAAAATAGCGGAAGAAATAATTTCAATTTCAGTTTATTATTAATCATTATACAAAAATCTGCCAAGCTGCATTTCTTTTAGAGGTGCAAAAACACTTGTACATAGGCTGACTGAGACAATGATACTCTACATTATGCATATATCTCTTCCGTGTACCTATACCTGAATAATACAGGTGATAATTTTCCGTCTGGTGAAAATGACGTCGAGCCGGGAATCGATCCCGGGACTCATAAGGAGATCACTGAGATGCTAACCACTACACCCGCTCACCTTCCTCAACGATACACCACTTCCATCCAGACCTAACCCCGGAAGACCTCAGACAACTTGGCCCTTGTATTGTACAAGGATTTCTGTTAGGTCTTCCGGGTTTTTGTGTAGATGAAAGTGGTGTAAAGTTGTGGAAGGCGAACGGTTCGTGCAGTAGTTAACACCCTTGCAGTCATAGAAGTACGCCGGGGTCTGTTCCCGTGTCGTCGCCATTTTCACCTGACCGAAAGTTATCACAGATTCCACATTGTAAATATTGTATATTATATACCATGGCAACAAAAATATTATATTCTAAATAAATATTTTATCTTTGATCATTATTTAGATATATTTATAAAGATTTGCTTGTCTTTTAAACACAATATTATGCAGCTCAAAAAAATCGAGTTCTAGAAAATTCGAAGAATAGTATTATATTACATATACCAAACATGTCACATGACGGCTCCTCCCCGAAGAGGGATCACCGGTTCATGTTCTGAGAAAGCCTCTGGGAACAGAAGCCGCCTCTCCGTGTTGCTGGCGAGCGTGGCTATTAGTGGAGAGCAGAGATAGACTTGAACACTATGATGAACTTCCTCTCTCGAGACCTCCCATCCTATTATGGACTGTCCTCGAGCTGTTTAACCTTTTACCTCATATAATAGAAGGAAGGGTCCATGCGTATTACACGGCTTCGCTTGCGCTTCGATCTTTCAATTGTGCCATCTTACTTCTACACAATAGAAATACTTGTAAAACTTTTGATAGATACAAAACAACCTTTCGTAATTGTATGTAAAAACAATAAATTAGAACGATTTACGTAGGATTTTTCAATTTTTATAACTGCTCTCTAACAATTTTCTCCTCATTATTATGACTGTTATCATTTACCAGTTTTATTTACAAGCGGAAATGTAACGCATAATCGGAGGGAGTAAATCACTGAAGTATCGTACTTGAGAGCATTAAAAGATGTGTCGCTTTTATTTTATTTCACTTTTTCCATTTGGAGATAACAGCATTTAAAAATTACTAAAAGTCAAGAAAATAATCTACTTGACTCATTTATTTCTCTGACCTGATGTCGTTTGCATTGTTAATACTGAGTATGAAATGGAGTGTAACTTGCCTACCAGTGACAGGTTGGGAAAAATAGTATCTGACATATTATTATTTATACCACCTACATATTGTGGTCAATATCAAATGAAAGTAAGATCCTCAAATTGATTATAATCGCCAAATTTTAAACTTTAATACAAAGATCCAAAATTGATGTATTTTTATTACTGAAAGATCACACAAAATTTTAAATGCATATCTTGAGTATAATTTCTGGCTGAAATGTCATTGCTATAAATAGCACTTATAATAATAATAATTATTATTATTATAAAATAATAATAATAATTNTCAAATCAACAAAAGGTATTAGAAATTGCTTCAATTTTGCAAATCAATAAAAAGTATTAGAAATCAGATATTTATTGCAGAATAGGAGGAAGTATGAAAGTCTTCCTCACTTTACCAAATATGAGCGGTGGCATTACTACTAACACGTATTACAAATGAGGTGATATAACGCTGTATCACTCACTCTTTACTCACATTCAGTGGAATGGGTAATGAGGGTGTAAATAGAATGTGCTGGTTTGATTAACATGACGTTACCATTTTGGTTGGTTGCTCTGTCAAAAATTTATGAGCGTTTTTGTGATTTGGTAATTTTTATACGCATTATCGGCAAAGAGTCTTTCAGATGTATTATTCTCTCATAAAAATGTATCGCTGAATAATTTTTTATTTTACAAACGTTTATGCAGCTAAATTTTATTTTAAGTGTTTTAACTCGTATAAATTCCATAAAGGTGAAGAAACATATCTACAAAACAGTACGAACGCCACAATGGTGTCTTTTTAACGCTCCATATTTGATGAAAAGAAATAATATTATGTCTGTTTATATACTAGTATTTTGAAACTTCAAATATAAGACCTCGAAAATTATTTGAGATATCGGTGTTTTAAGGTATCTAAGATTTCAAGAAATTATGAATAGACTTTCTCTGCTAATAATCCTTCAAGTAATATTATAAGAAAAGAGGTTTCCCATTATGTTATACTTCGGTATAGATACAGTCATTAGAACAAAGTATCGAATGTAATAGAAATGCCATCCAAAACCTTCTTCAGTTCTCTCGTAATCATATGTCATCACTGATATTCACTGTCATGACACAATATATCAAATATATCACATAATTTTATCATTGACCGGACTCGATTTGTGATCGCTTTTGAGATTTTTTATTTATTTATGAAGTTTCAATTTAATATTGTCTTGTCAATGTCACAATTCCATAATTAAGCATTATAATCCGGAACAAACATATTAAATGTTCCAATGATTACTGTTCTGACAGTCCACCATACTCCAATGAACGGATTTTAGCACCATGTATTTCTGACCAAATTCCGATGAAGCATTAAATATTGGAAAAACGTAAAAACTACTAATCCTGTCAAAAAGCAAATATGATGCAGAATATAGTTGAGATACATAAAATTGAAGTAGATGACAATTATTATTATTATTATTATTATTATTATTATTATTCAACTGTTATGAACATAAAAATTAAATGTCAGATTTGTTACTTTGTAATAGTACATTATTATAAATAATGCAAAAAATACTATTTTGTTTTCTATCACTAAATATATTTCCGTAACGATTTTCATAACAAATTTTCATTATTAAGTAACAAGACGCTACGTTGGTTCCACTCGATCCTAACGGGTAAATTCGAGGTAAATTTCTCGTGTTCCTTTATCTGCACTCCAGGCTTGTCATGAATGTAACTCCGTTACGCAACTGCAGTCACTCTTATAATAAGAAAATACGTAAAAACAGTGATGAAAAACAAAGTAGCGTGTTTTTATTATTTATATTTAGAACGTAAAAGTAGTTCTCCATTTAATTTAAACATGTATAGGTGACCTTTATCAGAAAATCCTATCTATCGCATGCAGCGCGTTACCACAAAATTCCACAGTCGCGTCAAGAGTCGAGCCGTGCCAACTGCAGCGTCGTGTCGATTGGTGACGCCCACTGGCACAACCCGAACGACAACGCCGCACCAAGAGCGGCAGCTGTTGCGACCGTGGTTTCTGCGGCTGGTTTCAAAGCGCGGGTCGCTAACGCTGCCTTTGGCAACGGTACTCGTATGGCTCTGCCAGGCGCAGCGAGAGTCGTAACGAGAGTCACAGGTAGACGAGCACTGATTATCGTTTTAACGCCGACAGTTCAATATAAACTAAACTAAAAGAAATCTCATCTCTAATGCAGAATTGCGCCATTTGTTGAAACCACAACAAATGTTAATATGGCTCCAGATTCATAATTTCCGGAAGATGAATGTGAAGATAAATATAGAATTCGGTAGCCATTGCATTGACCGCAGAGTCGTTAACACATTGACTTACTGCAATATTTTCACTACAAACATGTGATCCTGTGAATGTCAAGGGAACAAATCCTTCTCCCGCTTACGTAAATTTGGGGAGGAAAAGAAATTAAAAGTTTTCAGAAAAAAAATGAAATTATTTTTACACTAAAACATTCCACTTTTGTTAGAATCACGGCCACCGTAGTTACAAGGCTATAACTTTAAATTAGGAATTAGTGGTATGTCACAGCAATGCGGCCAATAAGTCTGAAAAAAACATCGCTTGATCATGTATGCAGCATAAAATAATGCAACGGTGCAAAAGAACACAAAATAATGCAACAATGTATTATTTTGTGTCAGGTGTCGTTTAATGTCAACTGAATCATGATTTAAATGTGATTTTTTCGTATAGAAATATTTCGAGACTCAAAATGATACTTATAATCTAATGCCACGTACGTGCTGCGTTCATTTATGCAAGGGAAATAACCAAATAAGTCCCGAAAGTTAGTGTTTTTGCATTCCTTAAGGACGATGAAATAAGAGCGAAATGGATTAGAGTGTAGTTCTTTAGTAATTGTCTCATATTTGGGTGACCGAGCTTCGCTCACATGTCTGGCAAAATGTCCATATGCTTTTCAATCAATCGTAAATAATTTTTACTATAAAACCGATGTATGACCATGCACATAACGATCTTGACGAAATAATAATAAATGTATTGTCAAAAAATCAGTACAAACTGCGTATGACCACGTGCAGGACAATAAACTAATTTACTCTCCGGAAGCAAGCAAGGGCCCTAAGGCAGAGGCGGATTCAAAAATTTCAGCAAAAATTCCTAGATAAGATAAAAAGTTACCTGCGAGTTATAATACTAACAGAATGTCAATATGTTTGTAATGTAACACAAAAAAAGTACATGTACAAATTATTATCGAACTATAGATTATTCTGAGTATAGTGTTTAAAAATCATAAGAGTTGAAAAAACACTAAATTCACGATTTATTATTACAATAAACATGCCTCTAGACAAAGCCTAGAGAACCTGTATAAGAAATCCGCCGCTACCCGAAGGCAAACCGGAGCAAAACCCGGACCAGGATGGGATACATTCAATTTTTTTTTATTTTTGTAAAAGAATACAAATCATTGTTAAATTAATCAGTGCGTGATCCTTTACACTGCGGTATAACCATGCATATTACGAATGAAAATTCCTTACATAACAATTTTGCTACTATGGTAACTGCGTAGTGAATGTTTCCCATACAAGATTGATTTTGCGGCTGGGTTCCAAAATGAATTGTTACGTTTTATGAAATTGACACATTGTACTTACGCGGTACGAAACACGCTAACTATTTGTCCTTCATTTTGATAGCCCTTTTATTCACATATTCGTAAACAACTAAAATTATCTATCTATATAAATTCATAATATACTCTATTTCAAGTATTTGACATTATTTACAAAGGAGAAATAAGTTATGACGGCTTAGTGATTTTCGTGAGAGAGTATTCACCGTTTCTACGGTAGTGATGATACACTACAGTTGAAAGAAGATATTTTGCGTGATTAGTGATCATTTATTTTTCAGGTCTTTAATTCCCAATTGTATGTTGGTTTAAGAAAATTATAGTGAATGTCCGAAAAAAAAATTGAGATCGCTTTAGGTCGTTACGATAAGGCGTGTCAGTGATTGATTTTTTTTTCTATAACACATGAAAAGATCAGCGTAAATAAACTAAACTTTTTGGAATTGGGTTACAATACATTCGTAACAGAGACCCATTTCTGAGGAACACATTTCGATTTTATTTACTATCCGCGCTCCACATCTAATTTCTGTATAATGATACAATTTTGGATAAGTTAATATAAATATGTTAATTGAAGTTCTGCATTCACATTGCCAAACACTTTCGTACGACGTAATGATTTCGAATAACAGCGATAAATACGACTGCAAAAAAGTTGTACATTCTAACTTTAGGTAAGTAAATAGTCACAATGTTAATGATACCAATGTTTGTAACTAATATTGAGATATATCATTCGAAAGTTGAGTGGATTTTTCATGAATTTATATTTTTAATTATTTTTCTCGTTACCTATTCTCGCCGAATCTTCAGAGTATTAATAGCTTCTAAAAATTCAAGATTATCTACCTCGGGAATTTCAGTAGATTGTCTAATTACAGTTTTATAATATTTCACTCCAAACAACATTACACTTACGGCGAGGATATTATGGCGGTAAAAGTACTTTTAAGTCGTTTCTTCTTTTAACTCTAGTATATGTAACATAAGCATACTGTGCATAAAACTGTAGTAAATAAAATGTATAAATGTACTTAGAAAACGTGTGTGCATGAGCTCGAGTGTTTTGCTCCTGAAAATGAGTAAATAAAGGCTGAGAAGGATAACGCGGAGGTAGGTACCATCCTAGAAGTAGCAAAAGCAAAGATAGTACATAACGGATGTATTTGCATTCGGTGATTTATGCGAAGAAACAAGACGACAGTGAAAAATTTGCTTGTAAATAGAATTTAAAGAATTGTTGATTAGGCCAGAGAAGAACATAAACCGAAGACTTTAGTATACTAGCCACCCAATACGGAGTGCGGGAATTAGTGCTTTAGTGCTGATAGCTACCGGCATTTTTATAGTAGATTTTTAGCAGCCTTTTGATAAAACGGTTAAAACATCGTTTTTACTATGAGAAAAAAAAGAACTATGAATTATGACGGATTATACTATGGATTGTGGCAATAAGGTGATTGAGGTTGTTAAAAATGAGTGGAAACACATCTCTGCAAAGTATTAGCAGTACCAGCGAGTATACCATGACTAAAGACAATTAGGAAAACGTAGCCAAAAGAACGAGAAAATACAAAAAATTGGGACATGATATTGAAAAGAGCAAGCAAGGGAGAAACAGGTATTTGAGAGCATGCTTGAAGTTATTGATGGAGAGAAATTTAGAAGAATGTCTGGATAGATCCAACAACAGATCAGTGACGGGGTGAAATATTTAGGGAAATTCGTGGTTAATATTATAAACTAAAATGAGTTGCTGCATGCGCGTGTGGGAGAGTGGAATGATTAACTGACGCAAAGGTACACATGGTTGCTTTGGGGAAGCAATCGGAAGGAATAAATCTGAAGAGAATTGACCACAATTGGTTGAGACAATACGAATAAGACTGTCTAAAGTGATGGATGAAAGATGGAATCACGCTATGAGAAATGCAAATAAGATGTGGGCGGAGAAAATGGAGTAGAGATAGCAGAACTTTGGAAATAAATTGGAAAACAAAGGACCAGAATTACAAATGAAGGCTGTAGATAAATGGTTAATAAGGATAAATGTAGCGGGATTATACAATAATTTCGAACGTCTGACTTAGGGCTTGATGTAATGTCATAGTAACTCATGTCTTTGCATAATAAACCCAAGCAGACGTTTGTTAGAATCGAATGTAATTCTGGGGATATGGACTTCACGACCCGAATTTTCTCCTGTGATACTTTTTGCCTTAATATCGTTGCATAAATCGGTGATGATCAATCTCGTTCCATTGCACAGTTCCTCAGATACATGTAAGTTTGTCAAGAGCATTATTATTGTATTTGTTATTAGTTTGAGATCAAGCAATAGCACGTCAGCCTTCTAAACTGGACGAAGAATCCTGGAGTAAATTATTTACCTGCTTTTAGTTGATCTTTCACATAGCCGTAACTTCTGAAAATTGTATATTCCCCATGATACTTTTCAATTATAACTACTATTTATAATTATTATTTTTGTTAACATCTTTCTTTTAAGAAGCTATAATTGCATGTTATTAGCCGGACAGTCTCCAAACACTTCTTCGATAAGATTGCTACGGGAGAATATCTGTAGGTAATTGAATCAAAGTTCCATGGCCGAGTTGTAATTACATTTAGCAAAGTGTCTTTCCTCGGGATCAACACCATATTTTCTGTCAGTGAGAAGAACTAGATATAAAGTTTTTTTTATTGGAAATCTATCAATTCGCTTATGGTTAGCACGTGGTTGAACAGGCAAACATTAACGAAAATCTCCTCCAAAGACAACAGTATTTCCACCAAACAGAGTCAATGAAATAAGTTCGAGTTAGTTAGTGAAAAATAATTCATATATTTACTTGACACTGATAAATTAAGTTTTGTTTGAGGAGATATCACTACCTATTGCAAACAGAAGATGGTGAAATAAATAATTCAATTGTAATCATTTATCATCCTTGATACCCTTTTTCCGTTCCAAATTTCGATCCTGACATTTGTCCTTCCGAGTGTAATTATTTATTTGTGTTACAGTTAAAACCTTATCAGTGGGAAAACAGTTCAAAATAAATGTTGACACACACTGTTACAAGATGATTTTTTTTCAAAATTGGCAAATTGACCATTCGTGACCCAATAATAAAAAATCTCAATTTTCTTACATTCTTGCTCGTTGGTACATTTTTTTGTGTTTTTAACAATATGATCACTATGTTCAAATACAGAGATTAAATTAAGTTAAGTAATTAATAAATCAGGGAAGATAATTTTTGTGTGTGTTAAGTATTAAAAATTAAGATAATACTTATAGACGTACTATCCCGCATAAGACAGTGTTTGTATTAGCGTCACAAATTCAATGTTATGGCCATGTTTCCAAGATGACCACACACTGGATCTTAAGTAAAAGAAACGAAAAAATGTCGCTATTATTCATAATTCTTTTTTCGTTATATACTTTTTACATACCGTTTTACATTCAATAATATGTTTTACAACGCTTTTTACATTCCCTAAGATTTACATAATACATTTTGCACTCCGTAATTCTAAAAGTAAAGTGAATCAAAATGTAATAATATTAATTTACATTAATTTAGTTTACTTTGATGGTATGAAATACGCCTTTTGAAATAAGGATGACTGTCAATTCCACTACGTGGAAAATGGTTCGCCTAAGAAAAATTTGTAACACTAATGTATAAAGGTGCTCTTTTCTACTCCTTGACCTCTAACGGTGATAGTTTGCTAACCATTTCACATACACAAAGTCTCAATTCCCTACCTCGTCCATACTGATAAATTTTCCTTTCACGAAGTAAATTCCTTCCTATATTACAATGTCTCAGGTTTTCTTACTTCCGTATAATATTCTTTCTTGATAATCATATTGAAACTATAATTATCTCAATTATCCCAACTTTTATTGCTTTAGCATCAAATTTTGTTTTCTGAATTTGTAGTACTATTATATGTATCCGCGAACAGTAATTGTCTCTCCATAATTACCAAGCACCGAGATATAATTTCTTTATTTTACAAAATTCGAGTTCGATTTGTCAAATGAACATAAAAACATTAAAACATTCCTATGGATCAAAAAGAATTAAATAGATTAAAACCGTACATCCAGGTGAATAATATGTAAATAAAAATATGATAAAATGAATAAGATTCAAAATTATATATTTTTAAGTCAATTTTTGGCTACATTAATCAGTTCATGGAGCGTCTTTATAGACTCATTACGGAAACTATTTATATCACCGGTTAGGAAATGGTTCATTGTTTGTACTCCACCGCTCTCATAGTACGGATCTTTGGAGTCACTTTGCCAATATATTTTTACATCTACCAATTCCAGTTCTAATTCTATTGAGGCATGACCACATTTTCCTGGGAAGGTCATCGCCTGGAACACGTTTCATAGGATCCTTGATTGGAAGTTCGTTACTGCAGCTTCTTTCCTAGAGTTTCCAACCCGACTTGAGCTGAGCCACATCGTGGGTTTAGAAAGGCTATATCTCAATTTGAAACGATGAGCACCATTAAAATTCTCACGAATGGGCAAGACCACGTTTGGAGTAATTCTTGTCGTGGAGAAATGGGGTCAAATAGAACTCAACAGGCATAACGAAGACTAGCTCTTGACTTTATTTTTTACAAAATATGTCCACTTTTCGTGACGACTGTTCAACGTTCTGAGAACAATAAAGTAGTTATTAATGTATAAATTATATGAAAGTAACTCAAAATATCAACGATAAAGGAGCAACGGGCTTTTACTGGAAATGTGTGAGTACTACTAAAAAGTCACTTTTCTATGAAGAGAAATAATGTTTGTGCTGCTTAATTTTAGTCACACCTTCCCTAAATGCAGTAATGTATTTTATTAAATTAGCTGAAAAGTACTACATATTACTTTCAGAGACCATCACATTTGATAATTTGATATTTTGATAATTTTTTCTTCACATGTGTCTTGAAGTTGAGAAAAGAAATAAAAGATGATACTAAATGGGTTTTCCATTCATTTAATCTTATCATTTACAGCAGAACTAACAAACCACACTCTTCTTGGTCAACTATTATACTATCGTCCAAGGAGTTTTCTACTCAGTCTTAGAACTATAACATCGCTCCTCCTTCTCTTCTTCCAACCTTTATAGGAAATTCGGACAGCAATCTCCATCCACATCTTCCTTCGCTCCTCTTCTTTGCTCCATCACCCTACTCCTCGGAGAGCGCGTGACGTATGTTGTGGGGTGGATAAGCGCTCCTAATTACTGTCTCTCTCGAGTGGCAGCAGCACCGGCTCCGAGCTGCAGCACAGCGGCGCCGCCCAACATTCACTTGTTCATCCTCTCTTCCCTCTCAAAGGCTCCACAGGCTGATTGGGAACTCATTCTGTTAAGATGCTCGGAGAAGATTGTGGGGGATAGGGGTGTTCTGACGTTACAAGTACGGAACGTTGCTAGAAGGATCAGATAAAACGACTTAAAATTAGAAACAATTAGGGAACATTATGAGATCCATGTGGAGGATGAAATAATAAAGGGAGAGAAAGAGAAAGTGCTCACCACCATATACTCCATCTTAGGTGTGGTCACAATTAAGAAGCACAAACATTTTCTCTCTTCACAGGAAATAGCTTTAAGTCAGAAGCAAGAACAGCAAACATTTTCGGCAACAGAAACACTCCAGAAAAGCTTCTGGAAATGAAAAAGACATAATCAGACAATCTAGAATACATTAACACCTCTAGGTCGAGTAAAAGAATAATTTGAATAACTTGAAGAGTAACGTAAGGAACCCGAAGTTGCAAATCTTGCAAGGGAAATGTTACCGACGTCAGCATATGAATTAGTTATCAATAAAAATTCGAGCAATTTACCAGATTCTTTACGTATATGCTTATACTGAAGGAGAGAGATTTATTTTTTGTTCCCGAAAATAAAAGCCTCGTCACCACGTTCAGAGAATTTAAAAAGGAAAATAAGTTAATCAGTAGAAAATTTCTTTCAAAAATGAAGTAAATTGATGGTTAAAAACTTTTGGATTAAATTGAAATTTATAAATTTTCGTCGTAAATAATTTAACAATTTTTTTTCCGATATTATATGTTATTTTTCTTTAAACATTAGTAGACCACCTGTGCATTTCCCACTAAGTTCTTTTAGTATTGGTCAAGACATTTAACAATCAAAGTCGTACGTCTTTGCATTGTCCATACATACATTTTTCTTTTACTTTAAATGGTGTTTCAGAATTTCCTGACAGTTAAGAAAAAATCTAATGAAATTGTGCACACATTTTTGTGGTGTTATGTGATTGGACAAGTGAAGCATCTATCAACCATAAACTCTTTGTGCAATGAGTGACATATCTCAATTGCTAAACTTCTGAGGGCAACCACCCCTCAGTTATTAATTTTTTGTGGTACTGAAGCGGCGCTTCCCGCCAGAAGTCAACCAGCCGTCACGACGTCCTGCCTTTGCTATTGGCGCGTCATTGGAGTTTTTGCACAGCGAGCCTTGCCATGTGTTCACTTGTCGCGAGGACGGTCGGACGGTCACTCTCTCTAGCAAACGGCACTCTACTTGAGCCGGTGCACTGTGAGCATTCATTCGTACTACATTCGCTCTCCAACCTTGTCTGCGGAGAAAAGTACTCTTCGCTACTCTCGTCAGTCGGCACGCTAGCCATCTTTTTTCTGCCTTAATCCTGCACCAGCACATTGATGAAGGCACTATTAACTACTTGAAGATCTCTCCAATTCATGGGTCTTCAATCCAATTCAACTGGCATCACTTCAATTCGACTTCAACTACAACGTCATCTCGGCTGAATTTCCAGGATCATCTCATCTCGAAGTATCGTGGGAACTCAGTATTGTACCATTTTTCTCCATTGTTTCTCAACTATTTGTGTTGGCAATCAGTACTAATCTACCCCTCATCCTTTCCTCATTCTTTACTTTTGCAAACATTTGGTCCTTCGAACCTAATCACCAATGTACAGGTTCATTTAGCAAAATATCTGTACAGAAATGTTAATTGAATACGATAGCTGTATATTTCCGCTATGACAATTACGCTTCTGATGGACTTCAGAGCACATGGGAGCAGATTCCTCCTCCCTCTTTGTCATAACAGGTTAGGTTTTCTAACAGGTTTTTTCAGCAATTCATGGCTTGTGTCAGATCAATATTTTCAAAGTACCAATCCCCATCCTTCTCCAACCATCATTATTATATAGTTAATAAGGATATAAGAAAATGCAAACCTCAGTCTAGAGAAATGACACATTAAATTAAATATTAATGATGAACTTTTTAACATTAAAATTTCTGATTTGTACATGAACATTTTAAGTTTCATGTAGTACTTGAATAAATCTTTATGTAATTGGCTTATATGGTTAAATCAAAAAGACTAATCTAGTATTACTTAGATCTCAGAGGGTGGTACTCCACTAAACCAAATTTGATTCATTTTCCTAATTTTTGGTAAATCTCTAAAGCTCTACCTGTGTACTGATATGCCGCCGTGGCAACCCACCATTCAGCTCAATAACAGTGAAATTAGTTTTCAAAACATGAAATACTTCTGAATGTTATACCTTTGACTTTTCAATAAAATGAGTAGATAACTAACGTACTTAATTTTGGATCATCATTTACAATGTTCTTAATACATAGAAATGTCTCTAGAAACGGATACTTCTTCTATTTACGTGTAAATATTAAGGCTTAATAGAAAACAAAATTCTATAGATAGTCTAAATTTTATGAACGCAAGTAGATCCAAAGTATGTATCACGTGATTGCAATGTAGCTGTTCTCAGTAGAAATGAGTAGAAATGTATTTTCCCTGTCGTGATTTGAAGGAATTAGAAAGAGATAATCATACTTTCTGGTGAACTGCAAATATATTCCAGGCGCATCCTTTATCTCACAGTTGTAGAATTGTCTGAAAGGATGAATTAACACAGATGATTTGTCGTGAATAAATACTTTTTATTTATTCAAGTATAGTTGAAACTAACATACTCGTGTCATACTTTGAATAGGTTTGAAATAGAATTATATTTAATTACAATAACAAAATAATTTAAATTTCAAACTAAATCACAGATAATATAATCAATGGAAACAATGCGCAAAAGATAAAGGAAACGGAAGCAAGTGGAGGAAAATAGAATACAAGAATATTCCAGTAGATTTTGCGAGATGCGAGTTCTCACAAGATTTTTATTAAAGTTTGTGGGTACTATTTTCTTCTTAATCAAATCAGTGAAAAGATGGAATTAAAGATAATAATACATTGCACGCCAACTTTAATAAACCACCAATATTAATAAATACCTGTATTAACAAATACAACTTTTCTTGTCAGATTTGTAATGCTTTTAAGAACACAACATTTTGTCCACTGGTATTTTATTTTTGTCAGGTATTTCATCAACATTAATATATATATATATATATAT
>NNCF01129389.1:364084-390021 GCA_002313205.1 Laupala kohalensis
TATATATATATATATATATATTTGTATATGTGGCATTTAGTTCCAAAAAATGACAAAATTTTGTAAATGTAAACAACATAACCTAGACATATTTATAACAACTTTACTATACAAAAATGATTAAAAGGATAGAACATTTTAAAAAAATACGCTGCATAATTTAGACAACTTATCTGTTTTAGATTGTAACTATGATACTTTTAATTTTTATGTTTTCATTTCTGAGAAGTATACATTATTGGCAATCTTTTCCTTAAATAATACTGAAGTATTATCCCAGTCCATAGTGCGAGCACTGTTCTTCATTTTAAAGGAGCAGGTACATCAGTGAATTTCCGGTACCATCTCGAGATGACTCTTAAGCAAACTTCGGACTGATTAAAAACGAAAAATAACAAATAGTAGTGGTCAATACAATGAAACGTATTATATCTTAAGATAACCTGTTGTTGTGCAGTGATATAAAACAACTGCACAAGACGATGGAAAAAAGGAAGGCAGTGAAGTCATTCTTTCGTTGGAGCAGTGGTGGTGGCCGCAGAGCGGATGACGGACGGCTAGCTGACTGGCTGGTGCTGTAACAGGGCTATTCGATACATGCCTGGTTGGCGGCGGGCGGGCGGGCGACGCCCTGCGAATTATGTGCCGCAATATGCACGCGCCACCGCCTTCTCTTCAGCCCTGCTGCTCCATCGCGCTCAGCGACGCGACGTCATGCCCAACGCGAACACCCCAATCGCTGTGCACTGACTCACCGCTGCCTCGCCTCTGACGTCACCATGCACCTGAATTTGCGTGACAGAGAAATTATCTTCTTAAATTTCCATAGCTTCGTTGTGTAATATACTTCACTTTTCTATGTGTATTACGACAGGAGGTGCTTACATTCTGACATTGAGAAATCATAAGTGGAGAAATATATTTTTGATATTAAAGGAATATTTGAACAATATTTTATCACGATTACATCCTAAGTTTCCTCCAAAATTCGGCGAATATTATCAATATAACTCAGAATTATTTTATTAAAATATAAGGGTAAAACGCCATAATACGCCTCACTATTTTTCTTAGTTCAATAAAGTCGCTGCAAAATATTTTCATTGATTTCTTTAGTAAAAATGTAATATTAGGACAACATAATGGCACTTTCATTTGTAAATTTCTACTTGTCAGCTAGATTTTTATTTTCTTAAACCTTACGTGATGTGTTTTTACTAGTGTATAGCGACAATACGCCTCACGTCTGTTACAAAATGAAAACTACCACAAAATTTTAACAAAAATAACAAAGTAAACTTAGAATAACTAATTAAAAAATATTTCTCGATAAAGATTATTTATAGTTTTCACGCGCCCTTATATTTCTTCTACTTTTTCTTCTTCTTTTTATTAATAACTTCTCGTCAGGCTTTGTCGTTTTACCTCAAATATCGCAGAGAGGTTCATACATGGTGCAAAACACATGCATCCAAGACGAGCGTGATGGACGTTTTATCCAATCGTCTTTAGAAGTTGTAAGATAATAATTTTCTCTGCATTCTATTCACTCATTCTTGTATTCGCCAGAAATGTCTTCGCTCGAATTTCTTTCATAGTTTTGTTCACAATTGTTACTTTCTGGTGACGAAGAGTAATCCAGGTTTGTCTCATTTTTTAAACTTTCTCATATTCGTAGTATATAGAAAGTATTTTAATTGTGAAGAAAATCGAAAAAGATTTTGACAGAAATATCCGTTTTGGTGATCCCTGATTCTGAAAAAGTTGTTTCTCGCATAATGTCCGTCTGTCTGTCTGTCTGCCTGCCTGACCGTTCGTCTATGCGCAGCAAATCTGAGTAAATGGATGAATCAATTTCATTCGCATTTCGTATTTACGGTAGAACTTACTTGTTGTCGATGCACGTGCACTAATTTTTCTTTTTTACTTTAAATAAAGGGTACTTTAACTCACAACTTCCGAGTATCTACTCGTGGAGGAGTGTTTGCATCGTCAACGGTGAGGTGAAAATTGCGACGGACCGCGACTGGACGATGCAAAGGGTTCTTCAGATGAAGGTCAAAATACTCTTTTGAATGTTTCTCAAAAACGGTTCAAACAATTTTACTTAAATTTTCTGTACGTGAAGTACAATTAGTATGCATTACATCCGCATTAGCGGTATTTCGCTTGAAAGTTTGATATAGACGCAGTAAAATAATTTCCTTCTGCTGCACTTACACATTAGCTTGAATAATATTTAGCCGTGTAAATGGACCAAGCAGACGTAGAATACACTTTTCGTTAACTGAAATGAGAGTTATGATATTGATAAAATACATCAGGATAACAGCAAACGCATTGCAGATACGAAAATACATCAATTTCTGTCTACAACGAAATTACATTTACATAACACTTTTACGATATTTATAAGTCTGATATGTCGTTATATGTTTCGAAATAGTATTCTGAATATTTATTTTACTTTCAAATTTCAAATAAAAGAGAGCAATAATATTATCTAGCCACTTTAAGCATGAATAGAGCACTGAAGAGCGACCAAAATATAGAGGACCACGCCAGAAATGACCCTTTCATAATAAAAATTTTCTCATTCTATGCTGCAGACGGAGAAACATGTATGAGAAAGTATGTTAATGTTTTGGCACCACTAGTTATTNGAGACTGTAATCTAGCGTCCTTGAGCCCGACCAAGATGTTTGCTTTTATTTATTATTTACTCATGTAGGTTGCATGTAGCTCATGATATATTCGCGTTCTTCCGGTTTAGGAGTTCAGTATTGACTGATTAACATACAGAATATAATATTTATTTATTTATTTATTTATTTATTTATTTATTTATTTATTTATTTATTTATTTTGGCGCGTGGTTTGAATGTGTTCAATCGCGATATTCCAAAGAATACAGTGAACTGGAAATGCCATGTGGTTACACATTTATCTTAGATGGAGATCTTAAATGTACTTTTCCGCTTTAGATTTTTTTGATAACATAACATTTTTATAACATTTATTTATTACATACGATCATTCTGCTGTGGAAAGGTACGAATCAGAAGTCTCAACTGACTTTTTTTTGCTGCTTGCGGAGGGAACAACCGGTGGGAACGTTGTGTGTCATATTTGTTTAGTGGTTATTGTTACTTGATACGTGAGCTGATGGTTTTCGATTCATAAATGGTGTTTAAAATATTTGGAAGGTAATAGGGTTTTTTTTTGGTTTGCATGATATGTTTAATGAAGAGAATTTTTCATGTCTAATGTAGCATAATATGTATATTTCATTGTTATGATACTGGTTCCAAGGTTTTCAGAAATCTTTCATTGAATGAGATATTTTAAACACATCGAACGAACATAAATCAGAGGTTTATAAGTATAGAAAGCAGAAGCAATTTTGTATAAAAAGCGGTACAAAATAATGGTTAAATAATAAAATTCAGCCTTAAATATCATTTCCTTAACATAGATGATCATGTATCCGATTTTTTTTACTCGTCGGAAATTTACAATTTTAATTTGCAAGGAATTATTTTACTGTAATTAAATATTGTATAAGAATACAGATTGTGTGAGTTCGCATGAAAAATATCTCGATAACTTGTTTATCATTTGAAATATATTAAAAATATATTATATATCTCTCCTATCTGTTCTCCTCCAAAAACAAACGACAAATTTTGCAAATTGGAGACGGCTTTAATGTCAGTGGTATAATGTTTCTATAGAACAAGAGTTGAATGTAGTACACGAAGACGACCAAAATTAAAGGAAAGACGCCAAAAATAATAGTTTAATTAAAGAATTTTTGTTCACTCGATGGAGAACTTATATGAGAAAGTGTGTGCAATGGTTTTGCACTGCTAGTTATTTTTCTTCTTGCTTTCCCTTTCTTACCTTCTTTTCACATAACTTTGATTTCTTCGAATCTCTTGATTTCTTATTTTCTCCTAAAAGCTTCCTTTCTTGTATACTCATCCCATTTTCATGTTTTATATATTTAATTGCATTATATTATTTTGGTATGTTTATTTGCATCATTAAACAGTTTATCTCTATTATCCGGAAAACCGATATAATATCGTTAAGTAGTTTCTCTTCGTTCAATATATCTCTTTGTAAAAAAAGAAACACGATGATTGAGACATCCGAATACGGATAACTGCCTCAAATGAATATACAACTTTGCATGTCCTCCATACACGACTGCATACATATGAATTATATTAAATAATTTAATAAACGAGATAATTAAATGATTTAACTTGATCATATTTTAACTTAATATTATATCTTGATTTTTCTAATGATCAAGATAATAAAATATTAAAAGTACATAATACTTAAATTTGTATTTTTGAACATTCTCCTCAAGATTATTCAATTATTTATTAAATAATCTGATATAGAATATAGATGCTTACAACAACTAAGTCAGTTTTCAGCATTTACATAATTGTGTTTGAGATCCCCTCCGTACAAATGCTTCACTTCCCTAGGCAGAGCATACTTCAGTAGAAGCATTCTGTCATATGAGATAGCATGTTAGAGAGTGACACACAGAGTACAAGATGAATCAATGCCAACGAACGTTCACCACAAATATCTTCTAAACAATTGATACTGAAGAGCAGTTTGATATGGAGAAGGTAGTGGACATTAAAATATTGTCGTTTTCATGGAGGCCCTAAATAAGAAATTGACACGTTGTTTAATTATTTATAATTTGTTTTGAAATACGTCTGATGTAAAGTGACATTAACAGTCTAACTATACTGGAAAATACATCATAAAGTATATTGTTGAAAGTGAATATAAGAAAATAGCGTACATTTATACATAAATAGACCAGTAATAACACTCCAAAATATATTTACTTTTATTTAAGTAATTAATATTTGAACTTGGCGTTTATTTTAATAATCTTTTAACGATTTGCAAACACTTAATTATAACAAAAAATAAATTACTGGAACATTCTTCAATATATTGTTAATTGATCATGTTTTCTTAAAGATAACTTTGGAATTCTAGTTTACTATTTTACTTTAATGAATTCTAAGGCTTTATTTCACGCATAAAATACTTAAAAAACACAGATAAACACAGATGGGAGTTATCACAGTTATCACACGATGAGGTCATTTTATTTCGTGATATAAACCTACCGAATACTTCTATGAAGTAGTTGGTAAAGTTTTTTCTTCTTTTTTTGTGGGGGGGGGGGGGCTTTAGGGCTTGCCAACATCTGGGTCATTAGAGCCCTCACTTTTTTTTGCAGGTTGGGAAAATGCAGTTACGCTCCATAGGGAGAGCCAACATGACTTTCCCCGCGTATGGGACTCGCCTAATAACTCAACCCTACACACTAAAAATCCTCCTTCTCCAGAGGACATTTACGCATATCTAAACATAAAGATGATAGTAAAGGGCAGACAACACTTGCTTAATACATCGTATTGTTAAAGAAGAACTAAATTCTCAAAAAATTTAATTTTCTAAACAAAGGAATAGTAAGAATGAAAGGAAATAAGAAAAGGGAAAAGAAAGAAGAATGCCAATTTAAACCCTCCCGAGAACTTGTGGGAGGAGCTCCGATCTGCAGTATTGCTCGTCAATCTATGTCCCCAACAAGAAAATCTACTGTACAGATTAAATACTCATCCCATTAATGTATTAATCATTTTATATAATACTACCTCAGATGGAAAAATGTTTCCAGTTGTATCAGTTTTGTGTGGAACAACGCTCTTTTATAACATAAAAATCCATAATATTATTGTTGTTTCCTCGTTTTATACCAGCTCTCACTCAAAAATTTGTTACTTTCTTTGCGTCAAGTTTTGAATTTTGTGCTTCATTGATCGTTCTTGAAACTCTAGTAACATCTCTTCCTAAAACCCCAATTTAAAAAATAATATATATTAAAAGTGTTTGTGAAAACAATTGTCAATCAAACAAAGACTGTAAGAAACAGAGAGATGGAATATAGAAAGAATTCGGCCAAAAATAAGTCGCAATGAGTTCAAATTTAATTGCCGGTAAAAATACAAGTGTTATTTGGCAATATGTTCACCGAGAACCTGAGTAATGCTCATTTAAAGCTATTTTAAGCTATTTCATATTTTTAAATAAATAATTTAGCAATATTTCGGTACCGTGGTACATTAATAACTATCTTCTGTATTTCTTTCCATCATATGTATGTTTTTTTGTTTCCTAGTAGTGAAGATTTTTCGTTTAATTCATACAAAATTCAAGTTTCTCCTCTATACAGTTGTATGATATCAAGATGACAGTTGCATTATATTTTGATGATAACTATCGCAAATTTTAAGCATAAAGTATACTGTTCTACATCTATTCGCGAAGGAACAATGCCCTTCCCGTGTTCAGCAGAGATCTCACAGAAGCGTAGCACAGAAGAGAGACGGACAGTCGTAAGAAATGCTAGGATTGGGACTAAGGTGGATCAATGCCACAGCCAAGTCAACGAAACGTCGCTTATGGCTACACGTAATACTTCTTCAGCTCTCTCAGCCTCACGAATCTTCTATCCACAGCGCAGAATGTCTTCAAGAAGAAAACGAATGGCTCCAAGAGACAAAAATGATTTGTCAAAACCTTATGTTTCATGAATAATAGAAAAAGATATCACGAATTGTTAAAGATGTCCAAGCGGAAAATTAAATTTTTCTTGTACTCTCTCAAGGATAACCTCTTTTCTATAATTGATCCAACAGAGTAAACTGCTATAATTCCGAGACAAGGTGCCATATAAACAACGAGAAATCGATCAACATAAAAAGTATAAAACTGGTACTTCAGCGCATACAGCATATGTGCTTTCCGGATTCACTTATTCTTCGTATGTGATGTCTCTCAGGTCTTCCAGAGTATCATGCCTATAAGGATATCGTGTACAGTTGCACATCACTCCTGAGATTACAACTGGAAATCCCACGTTTGATTCCTTGCTCGTCATTTTCCTGCCAAAGTAATAACACTTTTTTAGTTTTAAGTAAGACAGGGGAGAGTCGTCCAGTACCAACCACATACGCATTTTGGCTTTTAATGTACAAAAAAAGAACTTTTAAGAAATTCAAAAAAATATTCTCCTTCAGATCCTGTTTAAACAAAATATACTTTTATTGAAATAACTATTTATTTTTAAAGAAAGTTGAATTTTTATTTCACCAAGATGTGTTCTATCATTACCAGCCAGTTATAATTTTTATAATATAGCATGATATCAAATGTTGAAAATCTACTCAGAAATACTCCAACTCTTTCAACAAAACAAAGCCCTTCGGCAACATATTGAAGTTTATGACTTGTAATCTCAAGACTTGACTTCTTATAGCTTGAAATACCGATCCATGAAGGTATAGTTTTATGGGAGTTTTCTTCTGTTTTGAAAGTCGTGAGGTTCCTTCCAATAATTCCAAATCAAAAACATACTGCAAAAACTTTCTCTTTAATGAAAATGAATTTAATATCTAGTTTGAACATACATAAAACTCTCGTTTTTATCAAAAGTTCTTTTTTTTCCATCTGAGAGGTGAATGTGAATCTCGAATGAAACCGAATTCAGAGCAGTATACTTCCACTTGTGTGATTGTAAGAGACACGCCTTCTAAAGAGTCCACCGAATTCGATACATTGAATATGTTTTGACTGACACTTTGTCTAGAAGACTGTTGAATAAATCGTGATATTGTGAAAAATAAATGTATCTATCCATGGAACTAAATAATACAACAAAGAGGAGGAGAGAGAAATACATACGATGTCTGTAACATTGTGATGCTCATCGAGATACAAGTGGAGTCTGAAAGGAGTTTTGAGTATCATCTTGTAAAACCATGGGAATTCATTCTCTTGGAACAAAAAATGAATTAACAGTGTCTTGATATCATGATTTCGTACTATGCGCACAATGAACTATTTTTCTGCGACACTGTACTATTGATGTACCTTATATAATATATGAAACATATATAATATAAAAAAGTAAATTATAGTTCACGACGTTTTCTGGACGGTCATAAGATATTTATAGTGCTTTTTTTTGTCAATACGCACAATGTTTCAACTAGGGATTAGAGTCTTCCTCAGGTAACAAATATTGTTATAACAAATACTAACGTAGATAAAGAACAATTGAACTTAATACAAAACATAAATACTGACACTAATATCAAATAGAATTAAAAAGCTCAATAGATTTTCTGAGTCAATGCTTAAATGTAAGCTTCCATCATTGATTCTTATAAATATCATTTCAGATATGCAACGTTATGCGTGTATTGAAAAATAATCGCGATAAAAATTTTATTGATATTGTCGGAAAAAGATCGTAAGTTATAATTTTCTCTTCTGTCAAATTCTTGTCAATTAATTGACCATTAGTAAAACACACACACACATATATATATATATAACTTTTTATTTTAAGAATGGAAAAACACAACATACATGGAAAACGTAAGAATTTTTATCACTAACTTGGTTGAGGCTGCAGTGTTATTACCAAGTAATGATTCTTCAAAATCTTCTTCTCTTACCAAATTTGGCTACGTCTTTATCAAATTTATTAATTACAAATGCCAAAATAACAATATAGCAGCTGAATATTTTTGTATATAATTGACATCATGACATTGTCCTGAAGAAGGTCACTGCAGAATGACCGAAACTTTGGTAGTTTTGTCTACTGAGACGAGGTTTGTCTTGGACAAACAAGTTTGTATTTTTACAGACATTATGTTCTTAAATGTCAAATGAAAACGGGGATTCATTCTCGTTTTTACAAATCCTCTTCCATTGTTAGTAAAAAATTGCATTTCCTATTTTCCCTCCAAATACCTTTACCCTATAGCGCTGCAAATACCATGTTCCATTCTCAAGGGCAACAAAAGCGCAGTGACACAGCAGTCGTTAGGGCGTATGGCATGCAGGAGAAGAGACACCGGATACCAAGTAGCAACACACCGAACTGACGAACATGAACATCCACCACACAGGGGCACGTATACAAAGGACATGTTCACGTACGTGTGCACGGGAAAACATTTACATTTCAACCCGCTGGATGTAACCACTGCAAAGAAATAAAGCACGCCGGAAAATGCGTCGGTGCGACGCGACGATGAGCGGCGGCGGCGGCGGCGGCGGCGGCACAAGGACAAAAGAACGGGATGCTGTAATTCTTGCGTCAGTCGCTGGTCGCGGGTCGCCCTGGTGCTCACTGTCCAGCTTATGATTCACCGATATTTCAAGCTCAGTGTATCTCTTTGCTCGGAGCTGGAGATTAATTGAGTCATGACGGACGAATAATCCAACATCCTGGAATAAATGTTACCACAACCGGAATTTTTATATTAATGGGACAGAATTCTTATCTACTTCAGCGGTTCGTAATAGAAATGAAAACCCACATTGGATGGCCTTTTTTCATTTCCTTTTCAACAAAAATCCTGAACCATAGATTTCCCAACGCTGGCTTAGCGGAAACGCTCTAAATATTTACAATTGCAATGAAAGATCATGGATATTTTTATAATATTAATGATAGAAATAACTGTTATGATCGAAAAATATAAAAGTGTTTGGCTAAGGGTAAACCTTTTTGATATTTTTTTCACGCAAAAACACTCTTATATGAGAGGTCTTTTCAACATAGTTTTTTGGAGTACAAGAAATGAATTGTGATTACTTCAAGCGATAATGAATGTACTGAGGTTGAACGCTGCGTAATAAAACGTACAGTGGCCCCTCTGGAAAATAACGCCCACCCTACAGAAATCATACTTTTACTTTAGTGATTCGCAACACTGTCCACGCGTACATATAGAATACACCCATAGGAACACGAGTGAACGCAAGTCGCTCGTATCATCCTAGCGACGTGCCATACCTCACGGACCAGTCACGGAAGCCGATTTTGTAAAAATTGTTCCGACAAAATGTTAATTTCTTATATTTTGCTGTATTTTTCACAAACTTTCAAACTTGTCTTATAATGTATGGTATTACATCAAAACATGAACAACGACCATTCGGTTATTACTAGTCCGTGAAATGACGGTTGGCTATCAGCCCCCATGGGTGCTATTGGCCTATGCTCGGTCTTTTTTATATCATGGAAAAAATTATCATAATTATGAATTTATAGTAAAAAAAAGTATCTTATTCTTTTATCTATAATAATAGTGCTCATTGTTTGCTATTTGGAGCGTCGTTCCCAAATTTTCTTCATCTCCTCCTAAAGTGTTGTCATCGCTCGCACCTCATTGAAACTTTTGCCAGCTTCTTCCAAAATGAACTTTCTCCAACTGGAGCTGGATTTTAAAGGATCTTCTCCAGTATCTTTGAGCGTTCCCGTTTGCTGGACCATTGAGGGTTGCACATCAAAGAACTTGTGTGTGTTCAAACCAAACAAATTTCCGCTTGCAGATTTCTTTATTGATATCCATCTGTCCTGTTTTTCCCACAGTTCTTTATTGGAAATAACGAGTGGCCATTATATTTGTAATATGTATCGTATACATCGATTTAGGAAACTTCGAAGCTTCTTGTTTATTTCGGTAGTGACCAGTCGTACAGATGGATAGATTTAACGCACGCAATAAACATTTTGATTTTCATATTTATGCTTAAGATGTTGGACGGCCAAGTTTTCCTTAGCCTTGAAAATGCGCCCCTTGCTTTCTAAATTCTTGTACAAATACATATGGTGGCTTCTCCATCATCTGGAACCATACTTTTCAGACAATAAAAGTTGGACACATATTTCACAACGTTTACTTTCATGATCATTGCCCTTTTCGAATTATAGTTTACCCGCTTTTTTTTTGTTTTGTAGCAGTTTATCTGAAGTTCTTGATTCTCTACTGAGGTCATTTAATTTTGCCTGCGTATGAGTAAGCAAATGTCATTTGCATACACTAGTTATTCAAGTTATTGGTTCAGCTTCCGCTGAATCCCTCGGTTTTCCCGCTTCATTCTCGTAATTGTTCTTTTCAAGACTCTATCAAAAACTAACATGCAAAGAAGGAGTGATATAAGGCATCCTTGACTTATCCCTGTTAATTTAGGGAAGGTTTCAGACAATTGACCATTGAGCAGAACTCTACAGATAAAATTCCATCTTGCTGATATACTTGCTGGATAGACCACTTAACTTCAATTCTTCCCGAGTGACAGAGTCAAATGCTCTGTGACAGTCTACAAATAGGATATATCCTATACAGAGGAGATTGCTACACAACAGTTATTATTCGCAGTGTGTTAATTTGATATGTGCATAATTTGTTGGGTCTAAACCCAGCTTGTTCATTTCTTATGGTTTGCTCTAAAGTAACTATTATTCTATGGAAGGTAATTTTGTTTCATATTTTACTTATGATCACAAGCAGTCATACCTCTCCAATTACTACACTTTCCAAGGTCATTTTTTCGTATTGTAGCCATTAAATCTTCTTTCCACTTCTTGGGAAACTGCTTTTTTTCATATTTCTTGAAACATGGGCAGAAGCATGTCATCTGTTTCAGGTGGATTTGTTTTTAATATTTCTGCTCTTTGTTATCACGACCGGTTGCTTTACCGTTTTTCAAAAATTTAATGGCGTTCACTAATTCCCTTTTGGTGTGATGTCTGACACTCATCTGTAGTTCAAGGGTATTCTGTTTTTGTACTTCTAATCGAGAACATGTAAGTGTCTCTGTGTCGAGAATTTCATTGAAGTATTGTGTCCATCGTTTTAGTTCGTCCTCCACACAAGTAATGGGATTACCTTCTTTATTCTTCACACGAACTGAAGAGTGAGTAGACGTAGTGCATAACTGTTTCACTGAATCAAACACACCTTTCACATTACCTTGGTCTGCGGAATTCTGTGCCTCTTTAGCTATACTTTCGGAGAAAAGACAGTGATCTTCGCGGATTTTTTTCTTAATTCTTTTATCAAGCGCAGGATATTCTTCTGCAGCTTTGCCCGTCTTCCGGTGAGAAGTGTGGATTTAGTGCGTAGTTTGATGTGTAGATTTTTCCTTTCTTCAATCATGTTCCAGGTGTTTTCAGATACCCACTATTTTTTCTTCCTTCCTTCTACATATTTCAGAGTCTGCTCTCACCTCTTATTCAACATATCTCGCATATCCTGCCATTTCCTACCTATACGTTCCAAATCGGAAAATGAACTCACGAATTCCACTTTCTCCACGAATTTTGCAGAAATAATATATTTGATCTCCAGCTCCCTTGTTTTGACAATATATTTATTTCTTCTCTGGTTTTTGACATTATCATATTTATCATAATTATGAAGCGATAAAAATAATTTATCTTTTATCTATAATAAGAAACAAAAACATCAGATAAAATTATCAGAAGATTTATTAAAAGATAATTCCCACTTAAGTATAGTCATCATCAATCGCTCACTGTTGTTTAATATAACCCTTTGTGGGTTTAGACAAAATGTATTTCGTTAAAACATAATATTTTGCTATTTTTATAAAATAAAATACCAGAAATTAGTTAAAAGTTATTAAAACAGAAGTTATAAGTTACGTTACGTGTGTTAAGAAATTTGATTTATTTATGTTGATTTCTTAAGTTCCTTTTACATTCTAATACATTAAATTTGTGTGTGAGTTTCATGTTTTATAAGATTTATTATTTTTATGAATATATTATTGCGTTCAAGTCCCTATTTCAACGACTCGAACGGGTGGTAAGAAGAACAGTATTTGAATAACGCTCTAAACAAGGTTTTAAAACGTTGTTACAGACTTTGAAATTATACGTGGTTACACCACACAACTAGTATTTCAATTCATAAAGTTATTAATCATGTTACGTCGAATGAAAATGGGAGACGGGACCGGGGTTCCCATTTTCGTCTCCCATTTTCATTCGACGTAACATGATTAATCTGTTACCTGGCGGTGAGGTTCACCGCAATCTAAGAGATTTCTATGTTCATAAAGTTATGTCAAATCTTTCGACTGAATTGCGTTTTCCATTTAAACAGTATTTACAGAAAAAATGAACTCAAAGTGAAGTTGGCGTTAATTGCCCACGGAACCTTAGTTAACATGGATGCATAGTTTTAACTTTTTTTTCAATCAATGAAGTCGTGGATCACATATGAGTATAATGAATGACACAAAGTTATATTTCAACTGGTATAGAAAGGAAACACACTCGGGAGGTGCGCTAAATTATTGGGTAAAATCATATTTTCACTGTAGTTGAGAACAACAACGTTTCGAGGTTAAGGTTTGAAAAGCATGGATAATTATGTATGTTCAGGTTAAATTCTATAATCTGCATATATGTACATCAGCATCGCTACTTTCGTGTTGTACTGTACGTATCATCGAAACGTTAGAGTTAACATGAACCAACTTAATTACCAATGTTTTTAAAATTTGACATGTGATATCTCAAAACATTTGTTACTGGGATATCAACATTTGATCCGTGTAGTATTACAACCTTATGGATTATAATGAACCTTAAGATAAGGCTAAACCTTAACCTCGAAACGTTGTTTTCAACTACAGTGAAAATGTGATTACAGCCATCACGTGATCTTGATAATATATCAGTGATTGTCCTTAATGTATTTGCACATCGAAAAGTATATTAATTTATATTTTATTTAGGTTTGCATTTTATATATTATATGTCACATTTTGCAACCTTATGTAGAACCATTGCCTAATCGAAGGAAAGTTCTGTACTAATTGTTATCTTCATAAAGATAATTTAAAAAAGGTATGAGAGAGTGTAACAAATAGAGTACATCGAGATCTTCCGATGTATCAGTAGTCAACCGGACGTCAACCTCTTAAAAAAGCGGAAAATTGCTCTCTTAGCAGCAAACATCTTTTACCATTATCGCTTCACGTTACTAAGATACTATCATATTTATGTGAAGTCTAAAATAGTGGCTGAAACGTTTTGTGCTTAAATATAGTAATAAGTTATCTAAGAAAAGATCGTTAAAATTTAAAACATCATAAGATAATAATGATAGACGTAAATAATTCAAGACCCATCACAAAATTAAAAGGAAGAGAAGGTAATAAAGTGAATAACCATATTCCCCTGAACCAGCGTAATGATTGTGCACTTTAAGTGTTTTGGAACACATAACAAGGATAACAAGCTTAAGTTTCTTAGAAGTAAACTGTACATTCATTTTCGACATATAAGTATAATCGTATCACATTTATAACGCTTAGATATTTATTATTCCTAATTTGTTATGGCTATTTAATAATTTGGGTTCGTTGGATACCTGAGATATGTTAAAATACCAAAATTGATACAGTGAGAATACAAAATATTTTATTCTTATGTACAACATTGATGAATAGCATAGTATTTTATTTTTCATTAAACTTCTAATATATAATCGAATTTTTCTTATTCTCAATAGTTATCTCATTCTCTTTCATTAATATATCTAAATAATAAACGGAGTAAATTAATCCCCTAGTACTTGACGGTAAAAATAAACAAATATTTTTTATTCTACAAAGATAAATAAATCAATTAAATATTTTGATTAAGATAAAGTATATTTTGAGTATATTAATATAGTCACACAGAGTTGGAAATATCTGGTGACTAGTTGTCTTAATGAAAAATATCTTCAAGTAACATACATTTTTAACGTTAATAAAACCTCTATCACATAAAGAAGGGTAGCATATGGAAAAAGAGGTATGAAAATCTCTGAATGGGTTTGGAGATCAAATGAATAATACTTTTCTCATATTTAATAATGTATTTTGATTTAAATATTATAATGGAAAGTAAAATCTAAAATTCATACCACACATACTTCCCTCACTCTTTCATACACAGTAACAAAAAATTCATAAGATTCCAATCCATAAGATATCCCAGTAACAAAAAAAAATTAAGAGAAAGAAAAAAGAAAAAAAGAAAAACTTTAAACTTGGCTTATTTATTCTGCTCTTCCACTTAAACATGACTTGGAAGAGGAAATTAAGAAGGAGAGGTTTTGAGTAACCGGGAACCTTATGGTACCGAACCAACATTTGTCTGGATTAGGTGAGGGAAATCCCAGATGAAAACCTCACCTATTTCGTTCGAACACAGTTTTAACCCGCACCCTACCGCTCACCGGTATCGAGAAAATTCTTTCACATGGTTCTGGGGGATGAAGGAATTTACCTTGTAGGTCATTCAGTTTTTCACGTCTCTTTGGAAAGTAAACGCACTTGTTTATATAATTTGAGAAATTCATACGATGAGATCTTAAAGAGAACAGTTAGTGAAAGCGAATAAAAGTTAAGAAAATGATTTGAATGCGTAGTAATAAACGAATGGCACGGAAAAAAGATTCCTCCGAAATCTGTTCCATGCAACAGAACTCCGTTCTATAATCCGCTTCGAGTATCACTTTTTCACAGACTTTAACGTCATAGACAAGAGTAATCATTCTCGTTGCACACGACGAGTGAGATAGTGATAGAGAGAGAGAACATTTCACGTACACGGCATCCGCGATCTCATTCTGAGTTTACGATGTGTTTCCCTAACGACCCCATAACATCGCAGAATATCTGTAACATTAAAGCAGTCTTCAAGACCGTTGATTGTTCTTAAACGTAACCATAAAATTTCATTATTCCATTAAACATCTCCGTCGAGATCAATAAAGTGCAATCGTTTCTTGGACAGAGAATTTTTAAAAAGGCTACAATGGTCGACAAAAAGAGCAGCCACTATGGAAACACACATTGTTTCATTAATACTTATTTTTTAATATTTTTTAATTTATTTCAGACAAAAAGTTACGATTCCTTTTTCCAGTTTCTATCTATACATTTCTGTCAATGAACATGACTCAATACTCGTTCCCAAACATAAGGCTCAAAAATTATTTCGTTCCTTCTCGATCCCAAAAACAAAGATGAACGAATGATTTAATCTCTTCTGCTTGATACCTTGTGGCTTTTATTCTGTACGTGTATTTTTTGTTACTTCAATACTGTGTTTCATGTATTGTATAAAATATAACTGTGTTAGTTAAGAGGTTAAGTGTAAAGAAGACATATTCCTTAACTTCGGTTCCATATAATAATGTATACTTACTATTCACGGAAATTTTATTCATTTTTACCGTGGTATTGTTATTTATACGCGAAGAATAAAAGTGAAAGCAATTAACGTCATTCGTCAGCCAATCAACTATTCTCATGCTCGAAAAATTTGCAATATTACACAATTCGTCAGTTCCAAGGTTTTTAAAATTTCGTTCAATTTCATGATGGATAGCCTTCAAAAGAGCAATGCGTAAGGAATAAGAACGAAGAGAAGGGTCGAAAGTTCACAATTGAGCGGAGAGAAGGAGAGTTGAACCATCGCCTCGAGCAGCGCCAGCAAATGCCGCGGAAAGCGCCTCGCTTTTGTTTCAAGGGCCACAGCCCACGGCGCTCGTAAAGGAGGATTTGCGCCGTGTTCCTTATCTGGTGGGCGATTACCTCCCGAAGCGAGAAGATGCAGCGGTTGCTGTAGGCTGTATTGTTCCGTCCGCAGCAAGTGCGCTGCCAATGCCAGCTTTTAAGATGTAACCGTAGCTATAGACCATGCGAAGAAATGCTTCTTTCTGTTGAGAAAGTGCTTCGGACGCGTCTTTTATATTTCTCGCTTTCTCTTTTCCTGTCTTCCTCTTTCTTTCATCCCAATTTACAGCTTTCTAGACCTTCCTCTTTCCTCTCTTTTTCTTTCGAATCTGCTACTTCTCCAACCGACAGTTATTTAAATTTATTTCACCCTCTCATACTTATTCCTAATTAATGGTTTGATCGATCATCCACTTCAATCCCACGTTCTAATCCTATACATCACTCATTTTCCTTTGATTAGTCTTTCAGGTTCTATCTTATCTAAAACTGCAGTCATGTCGACTATCTTTTTCCGATCTTTGAAAAGAACGCTTTGGAACAGATATAAGCTCACTAAGAGGTATTTGAATAGATTGTTCCGGAAATCTCACAAATGCAAGACACGAAAACTTAAAAAAAACATGAGACTGATTCCAACGTCAACTTTCAATAATAGATTTTGTCAACCATGGAATATCTGTATAAAAAGGTAGGGATGTCCACGCCACTTCCCAAAGCCTATGACGCAGACCCCCAAATTTTTTACGATCTCCAACTAAAAAATTCTACATCCTTCTCCCAAAATTGTCCCATTTCCATATCGTAAGTTGCTTGCCAAACTATGCAGTCACATACTTTATTTTTACTTCATTCTTTTTAAACAGATAATTTTGTGAATTTCATTTACTTTTATAATTTTTTTAAACTAACCAAAGAAATTTTGTATATTTCTGCGTTACTGTTGCTAAACGATTTTGAATACCTTTAACATGTAATATAGGGTCGTTATCAACATAAGCAATATTCTCAACCCAGTTAAAGGGAAATGTCACGATAGTTTTAATATATCAAATTGTTTGAATATTATTTGTCACAATTAAATTTAGACGTTCTGTAAAACAGTTTACAGACACCGCTTACCTCGGTGGTCTCGAACATGCCTGTGGGTTATTGCAAATTTTTCCATAATAATGTTTAATAAGGACTAACTATTCGTAATTTATAGAACTACGACTTGATCAAGCACACCAAAAAAAAAACTTGAGACAAATCAATGAATCGTCCGTTCCATAGATCAATAAAATGCTTTGTTTACAAGAACGACCGAAGGTTGAATAGTATTCTATTATACAATATCAGAGCTTACCATTTCAATATAGTGAGGCAGGTATCTGTTGTCATTTCTTGGTTCGGATGAATGTGATGGGTTTTCCGACTTCTTTTACATAAACCATGTGACATTTCAACCCTTATCCCATGCTCTTGCTTTCTTCCTTTGCGGTATGATTTTTACTGTTTATTCAGCCGTTTCGAACTTACACATTTCAAATATCATGTTAAAATATCTGTTAAGTTTTAAATTAAAGCTTTGTTATAATTTTTAAAATAATTTTTTCTCTTAAACTAGTAAACATTAACCAACCCCTCAACCACCATTTTCTGAACTCTCGACAGTTTCAATGTAATAATTTTTGTCAAGACACCAATTGTCGGCACTCATGTAAAAGCTGTCCTGAGTGTCTGAATGGCTGACTGAAAATGCAGAGAAAACTATTAGTTAGGAACTTTAAATTTGGACAGAATGATGATTTTATATTGCATAAGTTCAAATGCATTTTTGAGAAACTCGGATTTTAAATGAGTAAAATATGGTTAATATGGCATTTTGAATTTCCGTCATTTTTACTATATTTTACGAAAAAATTGAGATATCAAAACGATTTAAGAATATAAAAGCTAAATTAAATATCTATAAACTAATTTATGGAATATGAGATATTTCGTATTTCAAACGGTGAAAAGGTTTTCTTTTTAAAAGGTTTTCCTAACAGACTGACATGTATTAATCAACACAGAGAACTGTTGAGATAAGAGCTGGACATTTTGACAATATTGTGTTCGTATCGTAGAAATAATTTTTTGCCAATCAGATTTTAAAAGGATTAGATTTTGGGTGAATGCGATTAGTTTTATTTTCGTTATTTTCACTATTCTTCATGAACTAAGATAACATTTCGGTTTTGTGTGTAAGTATTGTTACATCTGATATATAAACTATTTTTTGGATTTTTGATATTTCAGTTTTAAATTGGTGAACATGAAAAATAATAAATAAACGTCTTCTACTATTTCGATGTACTTTAATAAATGTAAATGAATAAATATGAAATTTTTCTATTAATTCTTTTTTTCTGTCAATTTAAAATACTTTTAATTTTTCAAACACATTGTTTCATCTACAGGTTTTTATACTGCATCAGGTATTTCTCAATAATTTCAATACATTGAACTGATGCCATAATTATTGAGAAACACCTAATGAAGTCTGGAAGCTGTTGACGAAATGCGTTTTTATGTTTAAAGAGTATATCAAGTCAACAGAAGAAAGTCATATTAACTAATTAAGTAAATGAGATATTATGGTTTGTTGTCCTGAATATCGACCACATACCAGAGAAAAATGTCCATGACAAGAACTCAAGTTTTGGAGGCATTTTGCAGAGGTGTAACTCTCTAAGAAATATTTTTTGTAATTCGGATATTAAACGGATGAATGAGTGAAATGTGTTTCTTTTACCAAATATCACAATATTTCATATTTTATAACTCTTAGATCATTTTCTAACGATGAAGAATGAATTAGTTTAAATGAAATAATATAAACACTTGAAATAAAAAATATCAATCTCGTATTTTTTTTAATTTCATGCCATAGTAGAAACTTCATTTAGATTTAAGATGACCTTGTAATTGGTTAGAAAAAACATTAAAATTGGTTTGTATTTTGATTAGTCATTGGATTTAGAAATATCTCTTTCATGAAATTATTAAAATATAGCTACAAAATTTTCCCCCATTATAATATGGAGAAGAGATTGACGCATACAGCGATACGTCCATCAACTGTTAAAGAAAGAAAGCACCGATATTCCATGCACTGAAACATACGAGTACTTCATCTGTTGCGTTTATATTTCGTGTTACAAACTTGGTCAGTGCATGAGACAAACATTGGAAAAAGTAGTCAAAAGAAAAAAGAATAAGTCCATAAAGAAAATGGTGTCAACTGCAAAAGTTAAGAAAAGGGTTTTTACCTTTATATGTTGTCTCTTCATTTAATACATTTTCAGATTATATTAAACATTTGAGACTTCTTACATCCAGCATTTAAGTTTTACAAGTCTTCGTAATTTCATTTTTGTCTAAATTTGCAGGTTCTTAAATTGGCATATCTGAAGAAGGACTGTACCAATAATTGTAGGGGTGAGTGGATGAAGGAGTTATGTAACATTCTTCAAATTGAGTTATTGTCAGAGATGAAAAAGGTATGAGTTGGCCTGTTTTTTTGGTACTTGACACAAGTCTCTAGGAGCTTAATTAAGGTAGATACTAGTGTAATGAAGGAGATATGAGACAACAACAATGTATATTTCTGATGGAAGAAGGATGTATGTAACATAAATTACCACATACCTCCTTCCTGCATTCATTTAATTTTACCAAATATATCTCTAGTGGATAAAGAAGGTATGTAATCTAAAATACCATATACCTCCTCCTTATCTGCCATATACCATCTACCTAAGGTGGTATGTACAATATGTTTTATTTTTATTTTTTAAACTTATCTCAAAACAAAAATTAATACTTAATAAAACATTTATTACTTATATGAATAGTATATTTTGATAAGAACAATAAAATAATAAAAAAAGTACCGCAATGACAACTTTAAGGCTAAATATCTCAAAACACACTTACTGTTACATATACCCTTCATCCACTCACCCCTTCAATTATTACACTTTCTTTAAGTTTCCAGAATTTAACTTTCACCGTTGTGCTGTAACGACAAACAAGAGTTAAATAAAAGTTTTAATATTTAATTTATTACATTATTTGCAAATAATAAACAGTAAGTGCTCTACAAATTATATTGTCTCTCTGTTAATATCAGTATAATCTATACCAATAAAAGCGAGTTGTCTATTTCATGAAAACCGGAAAAAGTAATCGATAAAATAATTTGAAATTTCGAAGGACACTTATAAAGGTATATTGCTATTAAAATTAAAATTCTGTTTAATGTCGATGAATTGCAAGAGCAAAACAACAATTCAAAATGGCAGCTAATCAGATGTGAATCTTCACTCGCATGACTATCGACTATGAAGCTTACTAATGTATCCGTCAAAGTTGAGTTGCGTTACGTGAGGAGGTCAGTCCACTGAACTTACAATCTACGTGACCGAATCGCATTAGCAAAATTATGTCAAGGTTGTGAAGAACATTGTTTTCAAGTACATAATCTAAAAGTGAAATGAATACAAAAGAACCTAGTAATCTTAACTATGCGCTTTGCGTGTTAAGCATTCTTTGTAAAGTATATTTTTCTTTTGTCAAGATTTTAATATAATTTGTAAGTACGTACCACATATTAGCATACAATACTCAAAATTGTGCGTATATTTTTAGGGTTTCTTCGTGATATTTAATTTAACAACAGGGATGTAGAGAAATATGGAAACTAAAATATGATTTTACAATATTATATAAAAACGCCGGAAAAATGAGACAAAAAACAGACTTGTTGACAGGTGTATTTATACCCACTTTGAGATAAAATATATCGATTCTCTGCACCAATTTTTATTCGAAAGTTGATGTACTTCATTGTATGTTTGATGTTCCATTTGTGATTTTTTTTTCAGAATTTTTAATGTCTAGAAATTATTCTTTTGAGTTTCCTTTCAAATCCCAGGCATCGCCGGGTAGTTCTGCTAGTTAGATATATAAATCAGCCACCAACATATAAAATGTACCTATAATATGCATCATATAGGTGCACAACGTAATCTGCAAATAGTCTATTGCGACGAAGTATTGACAGTCATAATTAATTTACATTTTCTTACATTTTTCCCCTATATATTCAAACAGTTATTTTATCATTAATTTTAAAGTTATTTACTGAAATATAAACGAATATCAATCACAGCGTACATTATAGTTAATTTTACGAAAACTGATGTTGTTTTCATCTAAAACAGGCATTTTAATAAATAAAAATTTGAACATTTGAAAACGCAAAAACAATTCAACCTTCTGACAAAAAGTCGAAGTGGTGATAGTATGCATGGATGAAACTCGAGTTGGTTTCCCTTGCCAGGAGCGTTGGATGTGTACAACACACGAAGACAATGTTTTACCCGGGATTTGAACTCTGAACCCCGAGTTTACGAGGAGACTTTCACTGACTGAGCAGATTTAAGGTAATGAATACTATACTAATATGAAACTGTAGGTATTAAAACTAAGAACAACAATTTTCATTACCGTGGTATTGTAATTTGACACTATGATACACTGATACAGAAAGGTCAATTGACATTACGATGATAAGTAACAAAATATTTTATTTCCTCATACATCAAAAATTTAAAGAAATATTAGTCATGAAAGTTATTACACGATACTCTAAATACGCCAAGTAATGTGCACAATTATTTTAACTACAACGTAAGATTTGACATGTATTTGTTGACGTTTTCTAGTATTTTTCCCTGAGATATATAATTCGCTAATTAACATTTTCCAATGAATAAAATTATCATATTATAGTACATAATATTTATTATATCCTGAGTACCTTGGACTCTGGACATTCACAATTAATCGATTCAAGAATCTTATCGACTCCTTCAACCATATTACTACGATAAACGACCCCAATCGCCTCTCCGGTTCATCTCAAACATTGTTAGATCAAATTATAGTCAACAATGGAATCTCGTATTTCTCTGAAGTGTTTGTCACCGAATACAGCGATCACAATGCTCAGTATTGACTAATAATGTTAAAATGAAAAAACTTAAAATCCTTTACAAATTTTCAAGAGAGTTTGATGACACAAATCAATCCATATTTATAAATTATTTGCTTGAAGAAATACGAAAAGATGTTTATAATTGCCAAAACACCGACGACAAATTCAATGTATTTATCTCAATATTCCTAAAACATTACAACTCTAGCTTTCCCATAAAACGCCAGTTAATTAACACAAAGAAATAAAATAGATGGATCACCGAAGGGATAAGAATTTCTTCAAAAAACAAACGCCGTTTATATTATCTTTCAAAACTCTATAACCAACCACCCGAATTCCATGATTATTTTTGTAAATATATAACTTTTCCTCGAAAAGTAATCTATGCAGCTAAAGTTATGGAAAAAGACAGGCAGGTACTAAAATCGAACAACCAGATGAAATCCATGTGGAATATTGTTAAAACTTACACGTCAACTTCTGAAAATCGCGAAGAAAATATTTCTCTACTAAACAATGACATAATCGTATCAAAACCTTTAGAACATCGCAAATTTGTATAAATCTTACTTCTCAGAAGCAGTTTAAATAACGAACGTAATATATCCAAATCAATGTTTTCCAATTATACCCACCCACGTACCCAATTCTATGTTCATTTCTGAAACTAACGGCAGTGAACTCATGAGAATCATCAACTCATTAAAAAACAAATTTTCAACAGTTCGTTAATAGGAACAACTTACCAGACTGTGGTCGCACTACTTTTATATAGATCGTACCTTCGTAATATATCGTAACTGTCAATGTTTGTTGGGACATTCCTTTGAGTCTACAGTGACATCAGAGTATGAGCCTGAGAACACCCTCTAGGTTTGTCCCGTGTCGGAGGCTGCCGACTCAGCGGCCACCCTGCCCGCCCGGCTTCAGCTAGGGTGTTGGGCTACAGGTGACCTACCAGCATGCGCATTGGTAGACGGGGAGACGTCTAGCTGTCGTATCCCTACTGCTATAAGCACTAACAGTAGCCGAACAGCAATCCAGCTCACCGATCGGAAGTGAACGCCAACTTAGTGGAATCCGGATCTTCCTAACCGGCGGAGACCAACCCAATTAAGGGACATCACTATCACCTGAGGGCTCAATACCCCTACCCTGTCCACTCGGTTGAAGGTGCTGAGTGACACCCGAGACTAAGATCATGACCACCAAAGGTCATGACTTATTCTCCACCACTTCGAGAAATTCCCAGCATCCGGTCTGTTACTTGTGTGGACCCGAGATTAGGTACGGGTGTGATGGGGTTCGTCTGTTCGTCCAGTGGTCCACCGAACGGCTGCTTGCTTAATCCAGGTAAACCCAATTAAGGGGCTACCTTTCAAGCACCTAGCTTTGCTCGAGGACAAACCCTCTCCCCATAATACGGAATCCAGAAACCTTACTGGATTACCGAGCGTTCGATGGGTAACGCCTCGGGGCGCAGAACGTTTGCCTTCCTTCACCTATCCGGGACATCTGTTCTATTTGCCCAGTGGTATATAGGATCTCGGCAGGGTACGTACCCGGTAGTAGTACACTCAAGGTGGTGGAACACAGTGCACTCCCCGGTGTCAGAAAGGTTACCCTCCGGTTGGTCCGTCGAGGTCCCATGCGGAGTTCTCTCCTCGTTGTTAGACAGGTTTCCCCAACAAGTTACAACCGATGCCAGTGGCGGAACATCCCCCCCTTCCTCCCTCGGACCGATCCGTTGTCCGTGGGGTTCAGGATTGGGAACGGCACCCGAGGGGTGGGTCGTATGTGCGGGGGTGGTTTCGCACGACACTGGAGGGGGCCATGTGTATTTTGTTAATATGTATTTTCGTGTTTGACATGTCCCGTACCTTAGTTCATTGATGAACTACTTACCAGGACTTGACGGTCGCACAGCGTCTTCCGTAGCCATATCTTATATTTATATTATTCAGTAATAATATAGTCATCTTATCTTATTGATCCGGCTTAAAGATAGTGTTCGTGAGTGTGTAGCAGGTGTTGTGTGTGCCGCCACTTAGCCGTTCCTCGCCGGGAGAAGACGTTCCCGTCCCTAGCCACGGAGGCGGGCGGTCTCGAACAACAAACGTGCATTAAGATAGTTATAAAATAAGGATTCGGTACTTCTGATGCGATTACCACAATTTATTCTGAAAATTGTATGGTACAAAAAAATACATACAACATTTACAAGAATACACGACTCTACTACCCACACAATACAAACTAAAAATATAAATCCCTCGCAACTGATTGCGCAATATTACATTGGGCTCATTTTCTGAATTCGCACATTTACATTACAATCAATTATGGTAAAAAAATATCAAAGCAAGCACGAAATGAACAATAATTAAATCTTCTCTTCTGATATTTAATGAACAGTTCTCTTTTTAATGCCTTTTCTTCTCTTCTTTCTTCCCGAAACAAACCACAATTTTTACAATGAATGCGACAGACTCAACTCCAATGAAACTTTCTCTTACGCAAGGTACTTGTTTTCACTGAATTACAAAATTTAATACGAGTCCCTAATTAACGAAATCACTTCGTATAATATCCGCCTCACAGAGACGTATACTCACAACCAGCGTATTTTCTTCGAAATCGTGTCCAACCACCACGGCTAGATACGCCTCTTTTTCATAAACACAGGCTGCAACGGCTGCTTCTGAGCCCTTCCAGTGACCTTGACCAACGACTGCTTCTAACACGACGACTTCCCCGTTCAACCTCGATCCGATCGGCTTTGCGGCAAATTCTTTCAAGGACCGACGTGCGACTGTTACCGGAATCGTATGACACCTTTTCCAATACGTTGCTGGCTTCACCTGGAGCCCTTGATAAAATATTATTACGCGTTTAACTTGCATTGTACTCGGCCGTTCCTTAATAACTTCGACTGTGATAAAATATCAAAAAATTGTATTTCGTAACTTGCGTCTTTACGCCTTCTCGAAATTACCGAACTCAAAATCAATGTATTGATCCTTTACAAGAAATTCGGACCGGCTCGTCCCCTTTCAATAATTCACGTACGACTGCAACATGATTCTCCCCGCTGATGGTCTGCGCGATAATGAGCTCGCGTACAAATGAGCAAGTCAACCGTCTCTTCTGATGTCTCGCGTACCAAAGAAGCAGATACCTGTCGTGTTTCCACCTTCTCGGTACTAATCCCCACTCCTAAAATTCATGCACAGCGCATTCAGCCGATCAATCGTCTCTTCCGATGGTTTCGCGTCACTAACTTCATAAGGTGTATTCACACTTTCTTAGTTCTTACAATTGAATTTCGAAATCTTACGTCTGTATTTTACAACTCGCAGAACGCACTTTTCTTGGCGCCTCGTTCAAATCGGTGTTATTGGTTTTTTGTCTTTGTTTGAACTATTCTTACTCACATATATTTCTA